>PVIJ01002952.1:0-146471 GCA_004024925.1 Scalopus aquaticus
AACACAGGGTCTGGAGGCATGAGAATGGGGCCCAAAGGGTAAAAGGGAACAGACTTTACCAGCAGAGAGTCTCAGAAAACAGAGAGGTGGGCAAAACCACCTCCCTCCTCTATCCCTAAGGTATTTCTTCCAAAAACCCAAATCCCTTGTGGGGTTGGGGAGGGGCCTGGGGAAGGCTCACTGGCTGGTGTTGAGGCTCTCGGTGACAATACGCCCAGCCAGAGCGTGAGGGTCCAACCCTGAGAAGAGCTGGTTGAAGAAGCGAGGGTGACCTGGAAAAGGGGAGGAGGGAGCTCAGAGTGAAGCTGTGTGTGTACAAACAACAGTCCTCCCCGCCAGAAACCGCAACGCACAGGTCTTCACGCTGTAGTGGATCACAGCACGGCACCGCTCCAGGATCTGCTCCTGCGGCTCCCCCTGGCTCCGCAGCTCCAAATCCAACAGCTGCTTTAGCTCCTCTGGCTCCTTCCACTCGCAGACCTAGGAGAAGCGGGGTATTCTGGGAACTCTTAGACACCCCACTGATTAGCTGCCCAACTCACAACTCAACAGACTCGAGCCCCATCAACTTGAACTGAAATCACCGCACTGGGAAAACTTTCAAAGCAACACAGGAGCAAGGGTAAATAAACACAGTAAGTCCCAGTAATAATCCCCGAGGCACACAGTGAGACAGCGATGAATGCTGGGGAGAAGAAGAGAGGAGAAAAGCCAGGTTTGATGGGCAGGAGGAGGGAGAAAGGACCCACCTTCTCAGAAGCACAGGTCCCTTTCCGAATGACCTCATCCACAACAATCCCAAACACATCTCGGAGCAAGGTTTCTGCAGCCACGGGGTTTCCCTCAAGGGACAGGAGTGGTTCAGAGTCAGCCATCAGAATAAATCTGTGAGTAGAGCAGGAGTTATTCCCTACTCAGTCTGTGTACCCCACCTGGACCTAACCAGTAAGAACGACAACCCTGTAACGGAAGTAAGGTCTCAGGTCTGGAGCTCTGTCCCAACCTTGGCTGCACAGATAAGAGCAAGGGAGAGTGTCCAGCGAGAAAGTCAGTGGAAACAGGTGGGAAAGAAAAAAAACAGCTAGCAGTGAGCAGAAGGAATCTCACGGCCACTGCCCATCTTCGGCCAAAACAGGCTTACCTTTCTGCTCAGGTTTCTGCTCAGGAGAGCTGGAGGCAGGGTACTCAGTCAGCTTTCCAGAATGTTAGGACCAGTACAGCAGAGGAAGTGAGCTATAGGCAGCAGTCACATGACTGTGACATCACTCTCATGACCCTTGCCCTAAAGAGAATTTACACAGATTTGGGACAGGGACAACAGGTTCAGATAAGACACCTGAATAATCATTAGCTGACAAGAAGGAGGGGAGGGGAATAAGATGAAAAGAAAAAACATGTGCCACATTAACTTTGGCCAGCCAGTGGGGAGAGGGGGCTCCAACATGAATCAAAGGGCCCAGAGAAGGGAAATAGGGGGTGTTTGGCTAAAGACAGCAGAGGCAGGATCAGAAAACTGCTGCAGGTGACTGAATCCGGGGATGGAGGAGGCAGGGAGTCTGAGAGACTAATGGAAGTGAAATGGTTTAGGCAGGCTCAGAGGCCCATTTCTTTTGTATTCTATACCCAAGAGTCTTTTCAGAACTATCCTGAGTTTGAAAGCCCTCTCCCAGAGCAGGGAGGAAAGAAGGTTGCACTGAGGACACAGTTTGTTAAACTAGTGTAATCCTGAGCCACGCAAGCTGAGAGTACTCAGTTAAATCAGGTGCGGCTGCCTGAAGTGGGCACCATCTGTGTTCACGCCAGGGTGCTGGGGACGGGGCAAGTCTCTGGTCCACTGGGAGGACACAGATGCACATGCAACAGTTACAGCCCAGGGCCTGGAGGGATGCTGATCCCAAGTGCTATTAGAATTCGGAAAAAGAGGAGAGCAAAAGAGGCTGAAGATTTGGGAAGACCTGCAAAAGGGCTGGAGCTGCATCTTGAAAGTGGGCAGGAGAAAAGGGCTAGGAGAGAGGGAGGAAGAGAGGCACTGAGGGTAGGAAAGGTAAGACATGAACTTACATGGGGAACGAGTAGGGCTTGTTCTGAGGTCAGTGAAGGTACCTGGCTGCCTGGAGGGAGGGTCTCGCAAGGGCAGGGTGAGCCAAGCTGCATCAGATTATGGGAAGCCGAATGCCAGCCAGGCCAAGGATCTCAATTTTATCCTGCAGAAAGTGGGAAGGCACTGAAAATTCTGTGGCAAGAAATAATGTGATGAAATCGACACTCTTAGAAGAGCAGTATACAGCAGGAGGAGGCAGAATTAGCAGGCAGTTGCAGTAAACCAGGCGAGAGGTGATTCACCCAGGCATGGGTGGCATTGGCAGGAAAAGACAGAGGACTCTGCAGGCTCAGCCACTCACTGGAGTAGACTGATTTTAACACTTACGGGATCTATGCTCGAGGAGAAGGAAGAGTTAAAGATGAACCTGGGGTTTCCTGCCTGGGTGGCCAGAAAATACAATCATGCCCCTAAAAGAAACAAGGACCAAGGGCCTCCCTGGTGGCGCAACGGGTTAAGTCACAGCACTGTGAAGCTATCCAGAGCCACTGCGGCACGAGTTGATTGATACCCGGCCAGGGAGCTTCCCACATGGCACAGCAGACCTCTCCTGCCTCACCCACTGCTCCCCTCAGCAGTGTACTTCAGCCAATCCGCCTATTCTGCTCCCCACTCTGTCTCTGGTGACTCCTGTCACCACCACCCCCACACCTCTGGCTTACACCCCAGTTCTTGTATGCATAAATAAATCTAAAAAAAAGAAAGAAAGAAAGAAACAAGAACCAAGGGGAAGCTGAATGGAAAGCAAAATGACTATTTCTTAGACAAACCCAAACAAGTGGGGATCTCTGGGTCTACAGACACTCACATGGGAGGTCAGGCCCAGGACTCTGATGAGATGCTAGGGCAGGCAGCAGATTGGAGGGTCGGGGTCTAGCTGAAGCTTGGTGCTTCTACCCTTCAACTTTTCCTTAGTACACTGGGTTTGGGAAAAACTGAGGAGCTGGCACGTGCCTTGAGAATGAAAGATCAATCCTTCAGCAGCTCTCACTTTAGCTACCCTGAAGCGTGGCAACAGTGTGGGGTTTAGGTGGAGAGGTTTGAAGGACAGAGGCAAATAAAAATAGGTGCCACTGAAATATTCACAACTGTTTATGCTAAGTGCATTACCTACATGTAAAGATGAGGAAACTGAGGTCTCAGAGACACTATTACACTTACACTAGTTAACTTGCCCAGATCACTAGCCAGTGTGTGGCTGAGGTGGGTTTGATCACAGGGGTGATGGGGTCTGAAGGCCCTGCTTCTAACATCACGCTCCACTGCCTCATGTGGCGCTCTCTCAGGCACTTAGAGCGAAGGCCAATGGGCCAGGGGCAAGGACTCTGAGGGCCTCAGCTTCTGGAAATGAGTTAAAAGGGAATACCCAAGGTATCTGTGGGTATTCATAAAAAGTTTCCAGGCAACAAGATGTCAAATGCTCTAGCAATGGCTCGGGTTGTCTGATATGCAGGCCAGCCACGGTAGCCTTTTCTGTCACAGCGGGGCTGGAAAACAGATTGCAGGGGTTTTGCAAAGAGGGCTAGTGAATGGCTAGTGAAGAGAGACCTCTGGCTGGAAGGAGCCTTTTCCCAAAGGTCTAAAGAGGGACTTCAGGGGAGAGTGGCTTCATCCACCCATTCCCCTCTTTATCCACTCTACTTGTCACCTCTCAGAAAGGAAATCTGGAAGCAAAGGCTCTGAACACTCCAGATTTCCTCCAGGGGTCAAGAGGGAATTGAGCCCTTTGCTACTCTCATTCCCCATACAGAATTCTGTCCTGGGTACATGGAAGAAGGATGAGCCCCTACCCAGTTTTTCTTCTTATTGCTTTTTTTTCTTCAAAAGATTTATTTATTTATGCATACAAGTTGGGGTGAAGGCCAGAGGTGTGAGGGGAAGGAGGTGAGAGGATTTACCAGAGACAGAGCAGGGAGCAGAAGAGGCAGATTGACTGAAACACACTGTTGAGGGGAGTAGCGGGCGAAACAGGAGAGGTCTGCTGCGCCATGTGGGAAGCTCCCTGGCCAGGGTGCTGCAGTGGCTTTGGACAGCATCACAGTGCTGCAACTTAACCCACTGTGCCGCCAGGGAGGCCCCCAGTTTTTCTTTTTAAATGCAAGGGTATTAACTGCAACATAGAATAAATCAAAGAAACTGGAGGTAAAAACAGACAAACTGAGAAAAGGAATTTGGTGACAGAAGACATGCAAGGAATAGAAGAAAGCCTCAAAAAAATCAAGACGAGGGCCTCCCTGGTGGTGCAACGGATTGCGTCTCAGTACTACTACGAAGCTATCAGCAACCACTGCAGCACAAGTTCGATTCCCGGCCAGGGAGTTACCCACATGGTGTAGCGGATCTCGCTGCTCCCCTCAGCAGTGTATTTCTGTATATTTCAGTAGATCCACCTATTCTGCTCCCCACTCTGTCTCTGGTGAATCCTCTCACCCCCTCCCCAAAACCTCTGGCCTACAACCCAGCTCTTGTATGCATTAAATAAAGAAATACTAAAAAAAAAAATCAAGACAATGGTGGGTAGGGGTTAAAGTCTCAGTGCTACCAAGCTATCATCAGCCACTGCGGCATGAGTTTGATCCTGGGCCAGGGAGCTGACCCACATGGCACAGCAGACCTCTGCTGTCTCGCCCTCTACTCCCCTCAGCAGTGTATTTCAGCAGGTGTGCCTGTTCTGCTCTCCACTCTGTCTCTTGTGAATCCTCACACCCTACACCTTTGGCCTACACCCAGATCTTTCATGCATAAATAAATAAAAATAAATCTTTTTAAAAAAATCAAAATGAGGGGACTCCCTGGTGGGGCAGCGCTTAAGCGCTGCGCTGTGGAGCTGTCGGCAGCGGCAACCCAGTTTGACACCCAGCCGGGGAGATTCCCACATGGCATGGCAGAACTCTCCTGACTCGCCCGCTGCTCCCCTCAGCAGTGTGTTTCTCGTCGATCTGCCTGTTCTGCTCCCCACTCTGTCTCTGGTGAACCCTCTCGCGGCCCCACACCTCTGGCCTGTACCCCAGCTTGTATGCATAAATAAATAAATCTTAAAAAAAAAAAGATATTATAGCCATGAAAAAATACATAGGTTGATCTCAAAAAGGAATACTCAGAGAACAAGAAAAAGTTCTAGAATTTTAAATAAAATAAAGCCAAGAAAATCACACAGAATGATTAAAAAAAAAAGAGAGAGAGATGGACAATGAAAAAGAATTTTAGAAGACCAATCTGAAAGACCCAAAGAATTTTAAGAAGAAAATGAAGGGAAAAAAAGAAATTACCAAAGAAAGTTTTACAAGACAGAAAGATCTACTGAATGACTACCATAAAGACAGATTATAATACTGCTTTAGAACAATGGGGGATTCAAAGACTTTTCTCTGAAAGTCATAACAAAACAAACCAACCAACCAAAACCAGGTCACAGACAAAGGACCAAAGGACAGACAAAGGACAGAGTATCAAATTGCATCAAACTTCCTCAACACAGGAGAGAGGCTAAGGGAACCCCCAGGACTGTAACAAAGGCAGTAAACATCCTCAGAGGAGAAAATGGAGGTTATGTTTCTGTGGTCAGTTCTATTCATTCTCAGCAGCAACTGTTCAAAATTTCCTATCCATAAATCTTTAAAAAAAGGTTTTTTTTTTCCTATCCACTCTACAAATTGTTGGCATACCAGCCTTCTCTCTGTCTTCCTCTCATTTCAAATTTCTTAGAGGAAAAAAAGCCATCAAAATGTACTCAACTTTTTGTTACCTCTACTCTGGGTACCTCAAGCCCTCTCTTCTTTCTTCAGTATTTATTCACTATCTGATCTGTGCCAAGCACTTTGATGACCGCAAGAGGTACAATGGAGAGCAGAAGACAAACTCCTTGTCCTATGAAGTCCACAGTCTAAAACACAGGTCAGTCACAAACTAGAGGCTAGCTGAGCCAACTCTCACCCACAAACATGGTTTTGTTTGGCTTGCAGAGTGCAACCTTTAGAAACAATTGTCAACATTGAAAAATATTCATATATAAATACAGACTTTCAGCTTCTTGTACACAACAAAAAAGTCAGACCCGGCAACACTAGAAATGAATTAACAAATAGCAATTAATAAATAGCAACTGCCCTTTTATTTTTGTAGTTTCCCATTTAGTATGTTTACTTTTCAATTTTGTTATTTTTGATTAAACAATATTCAGGTAGTTCACAAGTCAAAACATAAAAATACTAATAATTAAAAGTCTAAATCCCACCCCACTCTGTAAGCCCCACTCCTATCCTTATTCCCAAAGGTAGCAATTTCTATTAGTTTCTTATTAGGTTTTCAGAGTTTTAATTTTTATTATTTATTTATTTTTAAAGGTGTATTTATTTATGCATACAAGAGCTGGGGTGCAGGCCAGAAGTGTGGGGGGGGGGGATGAGAGGAGTCACCAGAGACAGAATGGGGAGCAGAACAGGCAGATATACTGAAATACACTGCTGAGGGAAGCAGCGGGCAGGCAAGACAGGAGAGATCTGCTGCAGCCATTACGGTCACCTCCCTGGCCAGGGATAGAACTCATGCTGCAGATAGTTTCATAGTGCTGAGACTTAACCCCTTGCGCCACCAGGAAGGCCTGACTTTTCAGAGTTTTTAAAGCAAATACTAAGAAATGTGTACACACACACACACACACACACACACACACACACACACACACACTCACACCACGTACATATTCTCCCTCATATAAAAGCACATAGTCACTGTTCCTTACTTTTTCTGAGTTGACAATGCATGGCCACTCTTGTGACAATAGAAAACTAAGTCATTCTTTCTAAAAATATGTCAGCTTTATTGAGATATAATTTACATATCACAAAACATACTCCTTAAATTATAAAGTTTAGTGCTTTTTTAAAAGATTTATTTATTTATGCATACAAGCTGGGGCGTAGGCCAGAGGTGTAGGGTGGTGAGAGGATTCACCAGAGATGGAATGGGGAGCTGAACAGGCAGATGGACTAAAATACACTGCTGAGGGGAGCAGCGGGCGAGGCAGGAGAGATCTGCTGTGCCATGTGGGAAGCTCCCTGGCCGGGGATCGAACTCCTGCTGCGTGGCTCTGGATATCTTCATGGTGCTGTGCTTAACCCGTTGCGCCACCAGGGAGGCCCAAGTTCAGTACTTTTTTGTAGAGTAACAAAATTGTGCTACTATCATAACTAATTCCAGAACATTCTCTCTTTTCTTTTTAAAGTGCAAAACTATCTAACAGACCAGACCTACAGATTTATTTCCTCTCAGACACACCCACAGTGCAGACATGAATCCTGCAGCCCTGGTGTGCTGGCCTTGGTCTCGAAGTTCCCAGAGTGGCACAAATCTTCAGTTGCTCTAGGTTTTCATGGAGACTGTTGTCCAGACCACTGGCCAGGACCTGGCTGCATTTTCCACCCTCCATGTCTTTCTGTCTGTCAGGAACCAGTCAGAAGTCTTGTGCTGGCACAGATTCTGCATAACGGTGACCACACGTTCCACCTCATCCTCCGTGAACTCTCCTGCCTTCTTGGTGAGGTCAACATCTGATCCCCTGGACCCCACACCGGCATATCTTTGCCCCACACCTTAAGTGCAGTGAGGACAAAAGCAATTTTGTTGCCCATGTTGGTGTTATGTACTCACCAAGGTGTGAGACTTCTCAGGGATGGCTAGAGACATGGCAACAGCCCACTGGCAGCATGTAGGCCCCTGTGGAAGGGCTCTAGAACATTTCCATCACCCCCCAAAAAAAATCAGTAGCAATCATTCCTCATTCTCCCTTCTCCCCAATGCTCAGCAACCACTAATCTAATTTCCACCTCTACAGGTTTGCCTGTTCTGGGGATTTTTTACAAATGGAAACATGAATTTTGTGACTGACTTCTTTTACTTAGCATGATGTTTTCAAACTTCATTCAGGCTATGGCACACACTCCTTTTCATGGCCAAAACATCTTCCCTTGCATGGACATGCCACATTTCATTTATTCATTGACCAGTTGATAGACATGTGGGTTCTTTCTATTTTTATTATGAATGATGCCGCCATGAACATTAGCGTGGACATATGTTTTCAATTCTCATGGCACATGTTTTCAATTCTCATGGGTACATACCAGGTTGTAGAACAGCTGGGTTATATGGAAATTCTATGTTAAACTTTTTGAGGAATTGCCAAACTGTTTTCCAAAGTAGCATCACTATTTTACACATCCACCAGCAATGTATGAGGGTCCCAATTTCTCCACCTCCTGGCCAGACTTGTCAGTGTTTGTCTTTTCTGTTACATCATCTGCATTTTGACACCAGTGTTCTCACTGTGTTCTCGCCTGTATTCTCACTCTCAGTAACAGAGTGTGCAGTCAAACTTCTGAATCTTCTGAATTTGAGCAGTAAAAAATGCTATCTTGGTAGTTTTACTTTAATTGACTCCCAGGTTAGTCAGTTTTGCTGTAGTAACAAATGGCTTCAAAATCTCACTGGTTTAATATATTATATAAAAAAAAATAATAATAAATAAATAAATAAAATGAAATAAAAAAATCTCACTGGTTTACAGTAAGAACAGAAGTTTCTGTATTTCTCTTTCACGGTTTACATTGCTGGTGGGGACGGTTACAGCTCTGATTCATATGCCATGATGCTGTCATGGCAGAAGGAAAAGAAAAAAAGACGGGAAAACCATATACCAACTGAAAGCTTTTGCTCAGACCTGGCATGCGGCACATCTGCTCCCTCATATCCCAGTGACACTAGGGCAGGGCTGAGGATGTAACTTCTTCCCACAAGAGGGCACTGAAAATCACACAGCAATGGGTGAAAATGTAAAACCACTTTACACAGGCCGGCCACTCAAGTTGTGCATTGTTTCACTTTAGCCCTCACAGCACACCTTACTCATACAGTACCTGCCTGGTCCTGTAGGCGTCCGGCTCTGAACCACTGGTCTAAAGGTGTCCTCTCCTTTTCCCTCAGGAATACCCTCTTGATTATCCTCTCTCATCTATTTAACTCTCCTTTCTTCTACCTCTTTCTCATAGCATTTTATATTGCTAAAACCGCTCACATGTCCCCACTCCAGTTACAGCCTCTTCAAAGTCAACCTTCTTAAAAGAGCTGTCTCCATTCCCTATCTTCACTTCTCCTTTCCCACTTTCCTCAGCCCACATTCAAGTAGCTTCCACCCTTTAATTTCACCAAAAACTCCCGTGCCTCCAAATCCAAGCCATCTTATTCTACCGGATTCCTCTGATCTAACATAGTTTGCCATCCCATCTTGAAAATTTCTTTCACTACAATCCATATGACTACTGTTGACCATTTCTTAGGTTTCCTTTGTATTTTTGCCTTCCTCTGGTCTCTCATAAGTGCTAGAGTCTTAGGGTTCTACCCCAGGACCTCTCTAAGTTATATTCTACATCTCTCCTGGGACAATCTCATCCACTCCCAGGGCTACATGTTGGTGACTACTCCATCCCAGCTCTCTCTCCTGAGCCTGGTAAATACAGCTGCCCAATTTGTACATCTCACAGGTGTGGGATCCCCAGCCCCCACCCTTTGGTCCTGGGATGTAGTTTGGTGCCAAAGTTCTCCACAAAGCTAGAATATAGAGTCAGGCAGGGGACCTCTTCCCAGACAAAAGTCTTGGTTTGAGGGTATCTGCTGAAAACAGCAGGAGACATTATGGCCAGATTAACATACCCAGCTAGACCACTTCAATAGGAAGTTAAGTGTAAATAGAATTAAGAGGTAGGATGTTTTAAGCAGTAGCAGCTTTGCCCCCCCCCCATTCCCTGCCCCCTAGCTTGTGCGAGACTATGATACATCCCCAATCCACATTCCCACCAGGCACCTTCCTCCCTACTGCCCACTCTCCTGAAATCTAAGCCCTGCTATTAAAAGTATGAAACTGGGCCAGTAAGGCCGCCATTTCTCCAGCAATGTGAGCCTTGAGGCTCCATCTCCAGAGGGGTGGTCCTTCTAGGTGACCCTTTCTCTTTCTCTCACTACTTGGAATCTTGAGTCATTTCCTTCTCTGCCCCAGGCCACTTCCAACATTGCTGCCATGCAAGGCAATACACACGCACTTCACACTAAATAGGTCCAAGCTCATTACCAGCGCTCTCAGATCTGCTCCTCTTCTTGGATTCCCTGGTTTGGTGAATGGCACCATTTCCTGTTGGCTGCTCAAACCTACATTCAAACCTGATCTTCTGCCTCCTCACTCTGGACAGATTTTTTTCCCTTTTTATGTAATCTTCAAATGCTGTTAGGCTGTCTCTCTCCAGAATCACAATAAAATTTGGATAAGAAAAATTTCACATTTTTCTTCTAGGCTATGTTGTAATATTCTTTCCCTTAAAAACTCTTTAAAGGTAAGCTGGCAATTTTACAGTGAAAAAACTTGGTAGACACGCCCTTATCCAAGTGATCAAGGCTAACAAAACAATATTTGGTAGAGCGATTGTGGGCCTCCTCATAGGAGGTTGAGAGATGGACTTAAGCTCATTTATGTAATATTTCTGCCAGAAATGCATAACTTGAAATTAATTAATTTCAAATTTATCTAAATTGAGGGCCATTCTACAAAACAACTTCCCTGTGCTCTTAAAAAATGTCAATGTCAAGAAAATCAAAGACGGCCTCCCCGGTGGCGCAGCGGTTAAGCGCTGCTGCGCTGTGGAGCTGTTGGCAGCGGCGACGCGAGTTCAACGCCCGGCCGGGGAGAATCCCACATGGCCCGGCAGACCTCTCCTGCCTTGCCCACTGCTCCCCTAAGCAGTGTATTTCTGATCTGCCTGTTCTGCTCCCCGCTCTGTCTCTGGTGAACCCTCTCACCGCCCCACGCCTCTCGTCTGTACCCCAGCTTGTATGCATAAATAAATAAATCTTTAAAAAAAAGAAAAAGAAAATCAAAGACTAAAAAACTGTTCCAGACAGAAGGAAACTAGAAACATTACAACTAAAAATTACATATGATCTTAAATCAGCACCTGGCTAAGGAAGAGAAAACCTGCTTTAAAGGATGTTATTGGAACAACTGATAGAATCCAGCTGTGAATGGCATCATAATTATTAGCATTTTATCAGTGTCAAATCTCCTGAATTTGGTTACAGCGTTGTGGTTAGGTAAGATAATGTTCTGATTCTTAGAAAACATGCTGAGGGGCCTCCCTGGTGGCGCAGCAGTTAAGAGCCGTGCTGTGGAGCTGTTGGCAGCGGTGATGCAAGTTTGACACGGGGCCGGGGAGATTCCCACATGGCACGGCAGACCTCTCCTGCCTCGCCCACTGCTCCCCTCAGCAGTGTATTTCCATCCATCTGCCTGTTCTGCTCCCCACTCTGTCTCTGGTGAACCCTCTCGCCACCCCACACCTCTGGCCTGCACCCCAGCTTGTATATATAAATAAATAAATCTTTTTTTAAAAAAAAAGAAAACATGCTGAAATATTTAGCAGAAAAGGAGCATAATATCTGCAACTTTCAGTTCAGTAAAGATAACATGGTGTGTATATATCCATAAGTATTTTCAAAAAAATAAGTTTTATCGAGACATGATTCACATACCATAAAGCTCCCCTTTTAAAGTAGACAAATCAGTGGCTTGTAGTATATTCACAAAGCTATATTATCAGTCACACTATTTAATTACAGAACATTTTCATCATCCCCCCCCAAGAACCCCATACCTATTGGCAGTCACTAGCCATACATTTTTTAAGACACTGAAAAAGGAGGGCCTCCATGGTGGCACAGTGGTTGGGCGTGGGGCTGTGGAGCTGTCAGCAGCAGCGACGCGAGTTCGATGCCCAGCTGGGGAGATTCCCACATGGCACGGCAGACCTCTCCTGCCTTGCCCGCTGCTCCCCTCAGCAGTGTATTTCCATCAATCTGTCTGTTCTGCTCCCCACTCTGTCTCTGGTGAGCCCTCTCACCGCGCCACACCTCTGGCCTGCACTCCAGCTTGTATGTATAAATAAACAAATCTTTAACAAAAAACACTGAAAAAGGAAAAAGACTTCCAAATATTAACTGGTTATTTCTGAGTGTTAGAATTATAAATTATTTTAATTTTCTATACTTCTCTAAATTTATACAATAATTTCATATTACTTCTGTAATTTAAATAAAGGCTACTTTTAAGCAACAGCAACAAAAAAAGAGTAAGAAAAAAGGGGCAACAAGAATTCCAAAATACACAAAATGCTTAAGAAATGACCCTAGGGGCCTCCTTGATGGCCTAGGGATTGAGTCTCAGCACTATCACTGCTGAGGCTTGGGTTTGATATCCTGGCCAGAGAGCGAACCCACATGGCACAGCAGACCTCTCCTATCTCACCCACTGGTCTCCTTGACAGTTTACTTCAGTAGATCTGCCTGTCTTGCTCCCCATTCTGTCTCTGGTGATTATTCTCATCCCCCACACCTCTGGCCTGCAGAGCCCCACACCTGGATGTCTGGCTGGGGAGAATCCCATATGGTGCGGCAGACCTCTCCTGCCTCGCCCACTGCTCCCCTCAGCAGTGTATTTCAGTCGATCTGCCTGTTCTGCTCCCCACTCTGTCTCTGTACCTCCCCACAACTCTGGGCTGCACCCCAGCTTGTATGAAAAATAAAAAAATTAAAAAGAAATAAAAATAACTTTTAAAAAGAAGTGACCCTAGTACATCATGTGGTTTCCCAACTCCTCGATCCACTATCACCAAAAAGGTCTAAGTGGCAAAAGTATAGCAAATATGCTGCTTATTTCTATTCCACAGTCCAACTGGCTCTTAGAGAGAGAACGGGTTCAGCCAGTTCAGTAAACATTGCCTGAGTACCCAGTGCTGTTGCCTGGCACTGTGCCTGCCCTGTGTGCTTCAGCTAACAGTAGGGAGGTGGCATATAAAATAAAGGCACTATCACCACAACAGCCCAGAGCACTCACTGAGAAGCAACAGGACTAATTACTTCTGCTCAAGTGGCCCAAGGCAGCCTTCAAGGAGAAAACACTCACTTTCCCTAAGGCGATAGAGCTGGAGCAAGAAACACCTAGTCAGTACCTTTACAATACTATTTGAGTAAGTGATGGGTGGACCTGAGGCAAAAATACACCAAAGAAGTTAGGGAAGATCACACAAGATGAGGCCTGCCTGTGGGCAAAGGGATAAGGGTTGTTGCCAGTTAAAAGCAGACTAATTGTTACAAAGTGAAAACTGACCCTGTCCTATCTACTTATTAGCAAACCCCACTACTCCACACCCACATTAATAGAGGGACCAATTCACCTTATGTATACACTGTTTTCTCCCTTTCAGGATTGTAAATTCCTTGCAAAGCAACAGAGAAAATTGGCACCTCAAAAATGTTAATTTCCATCTTCCTCACTCTCCACTCCCTTCTCCCAAGGTCTTGCATACAGGAACTGAATAAACATCTGTGGAATCAACCAACTACTTCATGTACTAAAAAATGATGCTGTGTGCCCTTACATTTGATTCCTATAAGCCAAAAATATGTATTAAAGCTAATGTTAATTTACGAAACTTTTTTCCTCTTCTCAAAATCTTCTCAAATCTATGATTTACATTTGATCCTCACAACTAGAAATTGGCCTGAAAAGATATTTATTGAATCATTTTCATTGGGCTCTTGGGCCAGAGAAGGTGAATTACTTGTCCAAGGTTACAAACATGACATGGGAACAACCCCAGATCCTACTTTTCTGACTTCAAGACCAGTACTTCTCCCACTACATTACTGTTCCCTTTTAAGTCTGGCATTTCTTATTACCTCTCACCATACACAAAAATAAACTGCAGCTAAGATAAACTGCAAATATACAAGTACAAGAAAAGCATAAGGAAATATAGGGAAATATTTTTATAATCTCGAGGTAGCATGTCACAAAAACCCAAGTGCCACAGGCAGATTCGTCTATGAAATCTTTAAAATTTTAAAACTTTTAAAAGTCTATGTAAAAAAAAGCAGCAAAGTGGTTAAAGATAACTCATGACTTTATTTTCCCCTCCTAGTAATTTTACCCACTCCAGGTTTTCCAAAATGGTTTTTGCGCTCCTTGAAATTATTCTTTTCCATGTAAATCCCCTTCAGGGGACCTCCTCGGTGGTATAGGGGTTCAAGTCTCAGCACTATCAAGCTATTGCCAGCCACTGCAGCATGAGTTCCATCCCCCACAAAGGCGCTAACCCACATAGTACAGTAGACCTCTGCTGTCTTGCCCACTGCTCCCCTCAGCACTGCATTTCAGTCAGTCCACCTGTTCTGCTTCCCACTCTGTCTCTGGTGAATCCTTTCACCTCACACACCTCTGGTTTACACCCCAGCTCTTGTATGCATAAAAATCTAACTTTCTAAAAAATATCTAGAATACATGGATGACACATCATAGATGCTCAATAATAAACAAATTCTAGGTTAAGAAAAATTTTTTTACATGAACAAAGAAAAAAGCCTAGTGGTTTGTATAACAAACTGCTAAAAACAACCACCTCAGGAGCATAAACGAATAAAGAGGGAAATTAAAAACATTTCTGCCACTTACTCTTTTTTTGTTGTATGGATTTGTTAAAATAAGTATGAGACAACTTTTTAAAAATTAAAGATATTTCTAATGACGGTTTCTCTCCATTTTACATCAATTTTATGATTATCCTAAGCACACAGGAACTTATTGTCAATAGCTCAAAACGTGGAGTGCTCAGGAAACAAAACCTAGGTACAAAAAAGATGGCTGGGAATTTTTGTTTTTTTCCACTATCATTTCTCCTAAACGCAACCTGAAAGCACCTACTCAACCTCCATCCAGTGCACGTTGCATAGTCCATCTTTAGCAGGACTAAGCAGCTAAACAGCTAAACCCAACAGCTAAAGGTGGCAATAGAATTTGAGGGCTCAAGTATCCACTTCCCAGAAACCACCCTGCATCGCATGTCTACAAGGAGACTACAAAGTTCTAGAGCTTTTTCCAGGCAAGGAGGGCAATTTTAGATCCTCGGCGGCCTGGAACAAAGCAGAAAACGGTGTAAGGTAACCCGACTGGGTTACCACGGTCGCACATTTTCAGATCGTGATTAAGTGTACATGGCAGAAGTGCTCAAAGAAACTTAACTCCTCCGCCAAGTGACTCGGCAACCCGAGATCCTGCAGATCTCAGCCTGATGGAAAGCTCGGGTAAAGACAACCTCCACCGAGTTACGTAAAAAGGCGCATTACAAACGACGCAGGATCTACCTGGGACTCCAGGTTCAGAAGTGACAGGGCGGGAAGAC
Organism: Scalopus aquaticus; assembly: GCA_004024925.1. Classification (NCBI taxonomy): domain Eukaryota; kingdom Metazoa; phylum Chordata; class Mammalia; order Eulipotyphla; family Talpidae; genus Scalopus; species Scalopus aquaticus. The sequence goes on from PVIJ01002952.1 coordinate 15,379, forward strand.
AGAAGGACAAGTGGGTGGTGCCTGTTTTTGTTTTTACGGAAGTCTAAACCATTTCACCTAGTAAAACCTGCGAACCAGCAACCCGTGATCAAACCTTTCGGGGCCTTCGCGCTGCCCTCAGTCAAGATGGCCGCCGGGGCTCGGCCGCACCACGACGCACGCGCCGAACCACCTCTCCTCCCTCTTCCCGTCCTCCGCGCGCCGGCACCGCCCACTCACCAGCTGCACCGCCTCGGTGCATCCCTAGCTTCACCCCTTTTCTGGCTGTCCCCGCCCGTCGAGGCTCCCGAGCCCGGAAGTGGATAGCGTTGCTCAGCGGAGAGAACTGGGGGGGGAGGGGAAAGTGCTTCCGGGGAAACGGGCCCCGGGTTGGTGTTTGTAAACTTGCCTCGGTCCCGACGGGGGCAGCGGCGGCCACGGAGTTGGCACGGTGTGCTGGGGCCTGGAGGAGGCGCCCCACGGCGGGGCAGACAGCGGGAGGCCGCGCCTGGCAGGTAAGAGCACGCCCCAGGGAGCGCAGCGTCGTCCGGGCCGACGGCAGCGCTTCAGCAGCTCGCAGGCCGTGGGGCGCCGCGCGGGAAGGGGGAGGGGAAGGGAGGAGGCGCGCGTGGCGGAGTGAGGAGGCTCACCGGGTAGGGGAAGGGGCCGCGCGCGCGCCCCCGGCCCGTGCGTCTGCCCGCGTCACCGGCCGGGGAGAGGGGGGCTTGCTGGAGGGGACGCGGGCGCGAGCACGCACCTAGCGCGCTCCTCGGCGCTCCTCGGCGCTCTTCGGCTTGGTGCGGCGGCCGCCGGGCCGGCTGACTGGCTGGCTAGAGGGAGGGAGGGAGGGAACGCGCAGCGGCGGGCTTCGCCTGCCTGCCTGCCTTCCACCTCCGCGGCGAGTTTCCGTACCTTCGGGCAGACTCGGAAAACGCGCACGTGTGGGCCGACCCGGGTACACACTGCCAGTCGTTTTCTGCCCGCTACCCAAGTTCCCAGCGGTGGTCCCTGAGCTTTACTCCGCCCCGGTTCTAGCCTCAATCGAGAGTGAGCTTCGCGGGCCGGCCCACTCCGCACAAAAGCCCCGAAGGGCCTCCGCCCCCTTGTTCCTTTCGTAAAATGGCAAATCCAAGCTGTTCATCTATTGACAGATTTCCTCCATAGGAGACCCCGGTTACTTGTGCTTTCTTGACTGCCCCTCCTTGCCCAGGAGACCAGTTTCTTCTCTTGACCTAGAAAGCTTTCTTGACTAATGTCCATTCTCTTTCTGAACTTCGCAGGGAATAGCTGGCAAAAAAAAAAAAAAAAAAAAAATTTTTTTTTCGTCCCACTACAGGTTACACGGCATGAGGATGTCGCCCCTAATAGCCCCATCTCCCTTTCTGGTTTCAGGTTTATGAAACAGATTGTGAAGTTCATTGAGAGCAGTCAACTGGACAATCAAGGCTGGCAGACTCTTTTCTTCATTCGATAGACAGGAGCCAGACAGAGTCCAGGGATTCTTGCAACATCTTCCCTTTGGAGGACACTTAAGTTTTATTTGAAGACAAAGGAAGTTCAATATGGCAGCAGAACTGAAGGGACACAAAGGAGTTGTTACAGTGCTTTGGTGACAGTTCTTCAAGCAACAGTGTCTTAAGGAAAGGTGGATCAAGAAACTCCTGAACTTTGGGTTGCATTAAGTGAGAAATCAGCATGGCTCAGGTAAAAAACTCTAGAGTCCTCCTCCTTCAAGATCACTGGGAAGCGTGTTTGCAATTTCACTCTTGAATGCTGCCTTAGTCAACATGTTGACCAACCCAGTGAGCCAAGCTCTGTATTAAGCACCAGGGGGAGATCTAGAGGAAGGAAAGGAGACAGGCCACAGCCCCTGCCTTCAGGGAGCTTCCAGTCAAATGAAGGAGGTAGGCTATACTGCATCACAGGCACTGATGGGACACCTACTAAGCAACATGTACTCAGCTTACACTTGGTACATTAAGTACTGAGGGGCATGAGGGAGTGGACAGTCTGGTGAATGCTTCATTTGTTTTTTTCTTTCAACAGGAATTTATTGAGCTCCTGTTACATGCAAGGCATTGTGCTGGGGATACAAAGATGAATAAGGTTTTCCCTGTCCCCAGCAAGCTTCCAGGCTGTTTTGGGTGGGGTGGGGAGAGCTGGAGAGACAGTCTTACTTTCTGTGGTCACAACACTTGCATAGTGACTGACTCGTAGTTGAGACTTAGTGAATCTGTTGATTGAAGGAATGTGCAGTAATAGAGGAATGTACAGTGACAGGAGAGAATGCTCCCTTTGCCTGGATGGAAAAAGGTGAAGCTGGAAGGAGGACTATTTTGCTAGATATAAATTAGCGGAACAGGCCATTCAGTCAAGAACAGTTTGGGCAGAGGCTTAGAGGAGAGAGAATGTGATGAGGTTAGGAGTACTGCAGGTAGTTTGTCAGTCAAGGAGCAGACGGTTTAAACAGTTGTTGTGGGGTGAAATAGATAGTAATGAATGGAGAAGTTAGGGTGAGTGGTTGTTTCCTGGAGAAGTAGGCAGATTGTGACCCTTAGTAAGGAATTAGACTTTATTCTGTAGGATGAACTCTGTGGAGAATGTTACGCAGCAGAGTGATTTTCAGTCAGTGTGTTTAGAAGGTAATTGTCTTCGTGGGGCAACAGGATGTCTTAGACAGAATGACCAGCTAGGCTAGTATGGTCATCTGGGTAGAAAGGCTGTGTTTAATATCCCTGGAGTTTTTCCCAGCTTTCTTCCAGGGACCCTCCCCTACTAGTCTCACCAGTATGGCAGTTTGATTATAGTGTAATTGGCTTTCTTCCAGCTGCATGCATAGCTTCCTTTCTGTGCAGAGTAGGAGCCCTTCAGTTTCTTCTTCCTTTGTCTGGTTGCAGCTTACTTTGCAGCATCATGTTCACTCTTATTCTGAGAATACTGCCATTCCCTCATCACTATGTAGTGAGTACTGCTAAATGCTTTACACCCTATATTAGCTCCCATGAATCCTGTGAGGATAGATAAGCATCTTACTCTTAAGGAAGCTGAGAACTAAGTTTTTTACCCCCAGACCTTTCACTCTAAAGTCTTTGAAGGGGCGAGCAGAGTTCCCAGGATATACTGGTCATCTCAAAGGAATTTCTTCTTAAATCACTTCTGGAAGTTTGCTGACCCAACTAGTTCTTAAAAGTGTTTCTCCAGTGAGAAAAGTCTATCTCTGGCTGAACAAAGTCAGTTTGAAGGCTGTAAAGTCAGTTTTAAAGACTGTGGCAGTGAAGAGAGGAAATTTTCATAAACATTGCTTATTTAAGTAATTTTAACTGTGTAGAACCTGGAGTATAAAAACATACAGACATGCACATGCATAAGTTGGGGCAGAGGACGAGAAATTATATATTTAACTCCAAAATCCAAGTGTTTAGTCTTATATCTGTTATAGTTGACATTCAGAAATTTTAAAATTTAAAGGGAAAATGAACTAATCTTATTGATAAGCATATTTGTGGGACCTGATGGAAGATATAGTTGGCACTAGATCTGCCATTCGGAAGAACTCAGTACTATTGTAGGAGAATGGTCCCCTGGAAATCTCCCATTTCAGTAGGTCAGCAGGACAGACCTCATGCCCACTCACGGGGACTAGCAATACTTCATAGCGCCATGATACAGGCGCGCACACAAACTGTACATAGCACAATGCTGATGACAGAAGTGTCAGTGATACTTGATAATTCACTTACTGTACATCTAATGCTGACCAATGACGTGATAAGTAGGTTCCTGGTGAGATGACTTAGGGAGGATTCTTGAAGGAAGGAGGGTTTCTCAGTGAAGAGGGAACTCTTTAGAGAGAGGCAGTTTGTTTGTAGCTGGGTATAAAGATAGCTCTGTGGAGGATGGCAGTTTTTTTGTCCTGCCCTGCTAGGTGACCTGACACCTCATCTCCTTTCAACTTAGGCAAGTCTCCTGGCTTGTGAAGGCCTAGCAGGTGTGAGTTTGGTTCCCACTGCAGCCAGCAAGAAGATGATGCTGAGCCAGATTGCCAGCAAGCAGGCCGAGAATGGAGAGCGGGCAGGTAGCCCTGATGTGCTGAGGTGCTCAAGTCAGGTACGGCGCTTGAGTCCATTGTGGCGCCTGGGGGTCGGGTAGCCCAAGTTCTCTGCCAGGAGATGCCAAGCTTTGATTCCTCGGTGCTTCTGTGTAGGGAAGTGGGGAAAGGGGATCCAGCAAGGGAATGAATGAACATGGGCATTTTAAAGAGCTGAGGAAAGTTTTTTCTGTACCTACAACCCCTTAAGACCAGGGTACCTGGAGAGGAAATGGATGAATACTGTCACAGGACCATTGGGGCAGGTGGTTTACTATCACTAGTAAGTTACCTGAAAGCAGCATTTGGTCTCCTGGCTTACATTCTGAGATGGACTGTGAGTTCAGATTTGATTTGTATTCAAAGGGCCACCGAAAAGACAGCGATAAGTCTCGGAGCCGTAAAGATGACGACAGCTTGGCTGAGGCCTCTCATTCCAAAAAGACTGTTAAAAAGGCAGGTAATGGGGTACTCTAATCCCCAAACTTGGGAAGTTTGGGAATGGGGCAGTCCTCCTCTTTCTTCCCTCTGTGACTCAACCTGGAGCTTTCCCTAGATGTTTTTGGTCTTTTCACTGCCAGTGATGTCACCCTGATTTTACAATCCAGAGGCCACTTTGGTAGTAGATCTCTGCCATTTCAGGAATATCCTTGGTAAAAGGAGAGTGCGGGGGAGGGGTGCCAGAGAGCGAGATCCTCTGGCACTGGGGCAAGTAGATTACCCTCAGGTCACTTGCAGATTGCAGTGTTGGGTTTGACAAGTCAGAGGCTTACCCACATCACCTCCTCCCCCAGGGGCTCGCTTAACTTCAAGGGATGTGGGAAATGATGGCATCACAGAAGTTACTTACTTTGTCCTGTAGCTGGAAGTAGCTCCAGAGTAGAATGGAGGCAGGAAAGGGGACAGAGCGCTACTTCACGACATGCCTGATTGTTGCCTCTAGGTGGTGGTAGTGGAACAAAATGGTTCTTTTCAAGTAAAGATTCCCAAAAATTTTATTTGTGAACACTGCTTTGGAGCCTTTAGGAGCAGTTACCACCTCAAGAGGCACATCCTTATTCATACTGGTAAGTCTTTTGCTTGTATTCAAAAGGGGAGACCAGTCTATAGTTTGTAGTGAGTGGGTGTGTGTAGCTCTTGTTGGGTTTATTTTAAAGGGCAGATATTACAGGAGGAAGGTAAGTGAATGAGGTAGACAGATTGCACAGTTCTGTATCTAGTGTCACTGGGACCACTAGCTTTGGAAACTTCCCCAGACATAGACATTGCTAAAAGTTAGCATTTCTGAGAAACACCTGGATTGAGGTCCCTGCCATGTATACCTCCTGACATGAACTTCTCTCTCCACTTGGCCCAGGTGAGAAGCCATTTGAGTGTGATATATGTGATATGCGCTTCATCCAGAAGTACCACTTGGAGCGCCACAAGCGTGTGCACAGTGGCGAAAAGCCTTACCAGTGTGAACGGTGTCATCAGGTGAGCCCGCGCCGTCCATCCACCCTACACGCAAGAACCAGGGTCAGCCCCACTCCCTGCCCAAAAAGGAGCCACCTGGAATTCCTGGCCATGATAAAATTAGTGCCTCAGAGTGAGGTGCATTTTTCTGGCCTTTGGCAGTTTTTCAGAAGAATTACAGTTATTAGAATAATTGTAATAATGAGCATTTCTTGAGTACTCTGTCAGGCATTGTGAGAGCATCCTCGATGTAGATTGTTTTATTTAGTCTTCACATTAACTCCATAGAGTAGCTGTGTCATCTGTCTTTCACAACTGGGGAAATTAGGATTCAGAGTAATTCAGTTTCTCAAGGACACAAGAGAACAAAGGGCAGAGAATAGATACAATCTAACTTTAAAACTGCTGCATTTTGGAGGAAGAGATAAAATCTCTGCTGTGGGGGTCATTATCTGAGCCAATGAAAATGTAGGAGAGCCAGAACCAAAACAAGACAAGAACATGAGATGAGAGATAACAGCTAACACTTCCTGGATGCTTTGCTAGGTCTCAAGCTTTGTTCTACCTTCTTTGACTGAGTCTTCTAAATGCTGGAATGAAAGCTTCGTGAGGCAGAGACTTTGTCCTTCTGGTTCTCCACTCTATGCTTAATCTTGAGATAGCTAATAAATACTTGCTGAATAAAGCAGCCACTCTGTGAATAGGCACTTCTAGCCCCATTTTACAGATGACTCTCCAGATTTAGAACTGTTAGACAGTTTGCCCAGGGTCACACAGCTGCTGAGTGGCAGAGCCAGGATTCAGACATCAGCGCTTACATCGTTAACCACTGTGGCGCGTGCCATCTGTGTGCTTGCTGATGGCGCATAGAATAGGGCATGTGCCTCCTGTGTGAGGAAGACATATCTAGCTAACAGGTAACTGGGTTTCACCTCTGTCACTTAACCTTCCCTTTCTTCTCAGTGTTTTTCTCGGACAGATCGATTACTCAGACACAAACGGATGTGCCAAGGGTGTCAGTCCAAGACTTCCGACGGGCAGTTTTCTCTATAGGCGCAAGGGGCCCCTGGTGGTGGGAGTGATCAGAAGAATCTACCGAAGAGTGCACCCCCTCTGGTCTGATGGTCCCACCACCACCCTGTCTGTACCTGTCCCCCTCCTGGAGGAGTGGACCCAGGAGACCAGAAGAGTGCATCAAGGGACAGCGGCCCCAGAGCCTCAGCTCTGTAAATAATCTGAGACTTTGAGTATCTTGGGGAAGTTCCTACAGCATTCCTGGGTAGGGAAGCTAGTCCCTGGACCCTTGGCTGAGGTCATAGATGGAGACTCCAGGTATAGGACCAAGACTGAATATGGCTCCCACAACCTTGGACTCTAGCTGGCAGCTGAAATGGAAAAGATTGGGGAGAGGGATTTATTTGTTCTGTTCTTGTTTTTGTTTATCCAAAAGCAATTTCAGTAGGCGTACTGTGGATACAGGTAATCTGTAGAGGCATAAAGTCCTGGGATAAAGCAGGGATTTTGGCTGTTCAGTCCTTCCCCAAAATTGAATTTTTGGTTATAGTTGATCTTCAGTGTTCCACAACCCTGCATTTCACCTCCTAGTTGAAGGAGATTAGGATCAGGGAAGGCAGCTGAGATAATTCGGCCTCCTTATACACTGTAGGGACAGAAGAAGAACAGTGGGAGGAATGGACAAGGGCTGGATCCAAGATGAGTGGACAGGTACCTCTTGCTTCCTCCAGGGAAGAACAGGAGTTGTGTGCTTGGGTGTTGCAGTGGCTCGTGCCACACTGGTACCTGACAGGGTCAGCTCAGTGCCTTTTGGAAGAAACTTGGGCAAGAGTGGCCCAGAAAACCCTTTCCTTCTCTCTTTAGGCAATTGATCCTGGAGATTGTTTGTGGCTACCTCGTTGCCATTGACTCCTAAGCCAGACAGATGTTGAGCAGGGAGTCATGGATGTCCAAAGTGGGTTCTCTCTCCTGGTGCCCACATCGAGTAACAACTGTAACAACTGTGCAGGAAACAAGGGAATTCGGGGTCCATTGACATAATTATTGAGCAGTAGGAGCTGTTCTCCCTGCCCAAGTCCTATCACTGTATTCATGTAGAGGAAATGGGGTCTGGCCTTTGGTCCCAAAGAACAAGATCTTGGCTTCCTTCTTGATGGCCACCCTTACCCCAACAAAGAATTGAGGGTGGGAGGGTGCCATTGAGCAAGGACTAAGGAAGAAACCTAATGTAGGTTTTATTCTTAACCATATTCTTTGCTCCTCTCTGTTCTAACACCACCACCCTGTCGACCCCCAAAAAAGTGATCAGGGGTGTGTGTGTGTGTGTGTGTGTGTATGTATGTATGTGTGTGTTATATGAATGTTTGTGTTTGTATGCTCAAAAGTGGCATGTTATTGAGCCAAACCCTCTTGGCCCTCAGCTTAGGGAAGGATGAGCATAATATGGCCTCCTGGCCCCCCACACCTGAAGGGTTTGACGTCTCAGCAGGAGCTGAAGAATTCAAATTCGGGGACTGGAGGGCTTTATTGTAGAGGGTTTTTTTTTTTGTTTCGTGTTTTGGATTTTTTTTAGAATGATGCAACAGGCTGGTGGTTAGGGTGTTTCTAACCCAAGCCAGGTCTTATGAATGAATTTTCTAAGGCTAAATTGAAAACCCTCTTTCTGCTAAGGAAAGGATCCTTGTGAAAGGTTCTGGGATTTGGAGACACCCCACTGTGGGGGTGAGGGGAACTTTCTTAGGAATAATCATGGCGGCTAGGTGAATCTGAGCAAGCTGTCTGTCAGTGAGGCTCTGAGGTGGCGGCCTCCAGGAGGTTTGCTCTCATGTCCCAGAAAATGAAGGGAAGAGCAGCTGCAATCTCCTGGCTATTACCTGTTCCAGAGAGATAATTGGGGGAGGGGGAAGGGTTCTTCATACCTATGCGGCATGAGGAGTTCAAGGAAAATGAAAGGAGTCATGGCACCCTGACAGCATCTGAGATCCTTTTGGGGGAGACGCTGGGGAATGTGTTGGTACCCTTTGTTTTTCAGGCTTTGTGCCGGCACTCCTGTTTGATGTGGTCCAGAACTGAAAGCTCAGTCCTTGAGTCTGCCCTGTGGTCCTTGTAAGCAGGGCGTGTTTCCTCATGTGAACCAGCCCCTTCCTGTTAGAGGGCTGCTGAGGCTGGAGTGGATCATTCACTTCTGGGAAGGGGGATGCGTGCAGGAAACTGTCCTCTCAAAGCTTTTGAAAATGGGAGGACTCTTCCTCTGCTATTTGCAGCTAAACCTGTTTATTGGGGCATGGGGGATGGCAGAAGGTGTCACACGAGTGATCTGCATCCCCTCAGTGTGTGAATGTATGGTCGGTCAGGCTGAGCCCTGGCTCTCCCCACCCCACCCCACCCAGCTTCCTTCTTGAGGGTGAGCTGGAGAGACCTGAGCGTATGTGCACAGGGCCCGAACTGCCAACCAAGGATTGATGATGAGGAAGCTCAGGAGCGGATGGTCAGTTCAGTTGTCGGGTGCTGATGGTCGGGGGCAGTGGCTGTGTGTGAAGAAAGGAGTGATTTAGTGCCCAGAGGGCCTGGGAACCCACCTATGCTCCAGGGAAACCACAGACCCAAACCGCTGCCTAGGCGCCTGGGCCCAATGCCCTGCCCTATTTGCTGGGGTGGGGTTTAGCACTGGAAAGATGCCTCAGGTGTGTTTGGGGTGAGGGGAAAGGAGATGGGACAGCCTTTCAGAGACCAGGACATGGAATTTGGGGACCTGGGAAGAAGAATGGCACCAATTTCCGGGTAGGCTGCTGTTCCTGGCCCTACCGGCCTTGCCCTTTCCAGCACCCCAAGTCTTTTCCATCCATCTCCCCACAGCCTCTTGTCATCTATCACTTAGCTACTGATTATACTCCTTGGCTTGAATTTGGAGGGTTATGTGAGGTGTAGCTGCACCACTTCAACCCTCTCCCCAGATGCTCTTTGCCTCTGCTGTGGCCCTGGGGATTTTATTTTCAATAATTCCTCTTCCCCTCTCTACCCTTTTTTTTTTAATATACTTATTTTGCTATTGGGGGAGGGGAATATCAAATGAACAAGATCACTTTTAAATGGTAGTTTTTATAAGATGTTATAAACTTGTATCTTTTTACCATTAAAGTACAGTGTATGTTCCTTCGTGATATATTTAGAATATTTAAATAAAAAGAAAATGGGGCTTTTCTACATACCCTCTCCTCTTTGGGGTGAATACCTGTTGGGGGAGCTTTTTCACTGGGGCCAAAGTGGTTTTCCTTTTTCCTCCCAAATATATCCACCCCACAACTTATAGCACCCTATAAATGGCCATTTTAAAAACCATTCTTCCACAGAGGAGGAATAAGTCGAATTAAACAGTATCAGTTTTGATACTGATAATAAAAATCAGGCACAACGTGACAGCGAGGTGCAGATGCTTGCAGTGTTTTCTCACAGTGTGGTCTGTGGTCCTCCATGAGTGTTAACCTGGCCCAGGCCCACCCACCAGCTGCTCCCCAGGCAGCTGCCCCCGCACACCCCCGCACGCCCCCGCACACCCAAAGTTAAGAACCTGGCTCCAGTACTAAGAGGAGAGATGAAGTGCTGTGGGGGGGGAAATGAAGTGACAGCTGTGTTCTGAAGACTTTATTGTGTACTCTGAGGGATCAGCCCCACTCCTTGGGAGCCTGGGAAGCTTTCCCCTGTGAGGCTGGGGTGTCACTCAGAATGTCTGCTTCACTCAGCAGGCAGCAGGTGATTCCCAAACCAGGCTGCTGCCGACAGCCCCCCCGTTCTCCCAGAAAGAAGAGCCTTGGAGGAGGACCCCTTCCTCCTTCAGGAAAGGGAACTCTCTTCTTCTTGAAAGCGGGGATTGATGGTGGTGGTGATGGCGCTTTTGTAGAGAGGATTGTTGTCCTGAGGAAAAAGGTTGGAAGTGATGAGGAGTCGTGCCGTCTCCTCTATCTAGCTAGCTCTAATAGGCCAACTGAGAACTTGAGCAGGCCCCTGGGAGCTGATGGGAGTGAGGGAAGGGAAGAGGGGGGAAGGAGGATTTGCCAAGTGCAGAGGAGACCCACACCAAGGTAGGGGTGGGAGGCAGAAAGTAAAAAGCACTTAACCAGGAAAAGTGGGTAAAACCCACCCCAATGGGATAGGGGACAGAGTCTCCTCACCGCATTCCACTTCAGCTGTTCCCACTCCTTCTCAAAGCGATTATATTCTCGGCGGTCATAGATTTCCACTGAGACCCGACAAGCCAGGACCAGGAACAGCCCCACTGCCACAATGCCCCCCACACAGCCCAGCACAATGGCCAGGGTGTGGTCTGCACTCTCTATGGGGACGAGACAACACAGATTTCTGGGTGCTGGCACGTCGCAATTGCGCAACGGGACCTCCTTAGTCCTCGGCCCCAGCCCCCCGTCATCAAGGCCAGCACTCAGCAGGATCCAGGGTTATCCTCAGAGCCCGGTGCTTTGTTCACGTCTGCCTGCATTCGTAACTGCCTCAAGGCCTCACCTGTTTCCCATTGTCTTTACCTCCCCACCCAGCGTTCTAAGTGCCCAGCGGACTTCCAGAGCTCCATTTGGCACACCCACAGCATCCCTGCCCACTTACTCTCTTGGGGTCTCACTCGCAGCACAGTCCTGCCTCCAGCTCCGTCCTCCACCAGGAAAAAGAAGAGCTGGTTGCTCAGGGTCCTCTCTTGGCACCAATCACCATCCAGGACAGGGGCCCAAGCCAGTGTCACGTTGACATGCGCACAAGCCGTGCTGCAGTTGGTGGCCAGGGGACCAGTCCCAAAGGCCCCGCACTCTGCACAGTCCCTGTCCAGGGATAGATACCAGTACGTTACCCACTGGGCAGCTGTCACCCACACTACAGGCAGGAAGGAGCAGGGGGTGTGAGTGACTTAGCAAACCCGCCCCCGTCCCCTGCCCCTGCTCCCAGACGCAAGACCTGCGGTCTCACCTGTGTTTCTCGCATGACGTCTTGCAGCCTGAGCACTGGTCACACCAGGCTCCGTAGTAGCCAGCCAAGCAGTGGCAGCGGTTGCATCTGCAATGTCCATGCCCACTGCACAGCCCTCCCTCAGGACTAACACAGCTGTCCGTGTCCCCACTGCACTCACACGCTCTGCCCGTGCGGTTGGCATGACAGTAACACACTCCACATTGGCAGTGGCCGAAACCTGGGGCAGAGTCATACTCAGAGTGACAATCATACTCCCTCCACGCGGTTGGACATCACATGCTACCTAGGGCTGATCTGTCTTGTGCATCCAGTTTCCTCTCAAGTGTGTAGACACACCCTCCAAGTCCTACACCAGAATCTTCGATACTTTTCCTTAGTGCCCTGAAGTTCCCAGGTCTGAGTACCCTATAGAGAGCCACTCTAACACTTCCCTTCTCCAAAAGCCTCCAGGTACCTCCACAGAGGATGCCCTTGTGTCGCTCACAACTGGCATCATCACACTCGCACAGGCGCCCGGAGCTCTGTCCACTGCAGCTGCATCGTCCACACATGCACTGTCCCTTCCCACTGCACAGGGGTCCTGTCCCATTGGGGCCTCGGCACCCAGAGTCCAGATCCGGGGAAGACAGCTCCGCCTCAGAGCACTCACAGAGCCTACCCAGGCGGCCAGGGACACAGCTGGCAGGGGAGGCAAAGGAGAGGAAGGGGGTCAGAGAGTTCCACCACCCCTGACCTATCCTTTCCAGGACTCTAAACCAAGACAGTGGCTGAAGAGAGTCCAGAGTATAGTGGAGCACCAAGAACTAGGAGAGCTGAGCTTGTGGAGGGGAGGGCCTCAGCCTGTCTTGGAAGCTTTGGGAGAAAAAAGTGGAGACTTGGGATGACCAGGGAAAAAGATGTCTAGAGACTCCAGTGGGAGGCTGGAAAGCAAAGGAAGAAAAATTCAAAAGGTTGGTCATGTGTGGGCAGTCAGGTGAACAGAAGCAGGAGACCCTCACCTGCACACCCCACATTGTAGGTGCCCCTTGCCATCACTGCAGTGGGGGTGGAGCTTGGGGTCACTGCAGTTACAGTCACACAGGGTGTTTAACTCCACAGTCAGCTCCTCTGTGAAGCCGAGGACTTTGAACCTCAGAAGATGGGGCTCTGGGAGGCATTGGGTAGCTTGGAGAGTAACGATGAAGTTCACCTGAGGACAGGATGGGAGAAACCAGAGAAATCACGCAGGCATACACACACCCCAAGCCCATGGATCGTCAGGACTCTGTGCTGTAGTATATTAAGGGTTTGGGTCCTGCCAACCACCATCTCCTAAAAACTCACTTGAGGAAGCCACTCATTTAACCCCTTTCAGAAAAGAGGGATGAAGAGCTACCCTATGCTTTTGTATCGTTCTCTGGGCCTGCCCCCCCAACTTTTCTTGCTTGCTTCAATTTGCCACTTCCAGCCCTGCTTCCTTCCTCTGCCTCTCTGACTGGTTCTCACCGTCTGGTTGATCCGGACGTCATTACACTGGCGTGGGTTCCAAGTCTCACCAGCCCTTTTCTCTGGACCTCCACACTGAGATTCAAGCGAGATGTGGACCCCAGGAGGGAGTGAAGAATGTTCAAGGGTCACTGTGGATGACAGGCTCTGTTGGAAGAGTGAGTGAGTGAGCACACAAAAGTAGCACCTGCCCAGCCTTGTGCTCACTTCTGCCATCCCAAATTCTGCCAGAACTCCACCCTGGGGCTCCTTCCATCCTGCCGACTCAGGAGGCATTTCTGGAGGGAGGACCTGTGACAAGCTTGAGTGGAGCACACTGGCCCCATGGCCTCTGACACAGCACTCCACTGCCGCTGCAGCCAGGCCTGTGGGCAGGGCCTGGCCACGGGCTGGCACCATGCAGTAGCTTTGATTTTCAAACCCCAAATCAAGACATAGAACCTGTGTGCATGCAGGTCTGAGGGGCAGATTGTTGCCATTGAGTTCGTCCTGGGAAATTAGACACTGTCTCAAATGTTCTCCCCGTGGATTTATGTCATGGTCCTTGTCACCAAGGAGTTTACTGTCTCGTTGCAGAAATAAGACCTAAACCCAAGAAATATGTAAGAGTGTTTATGTTTCCTTCTACCTGTAAAACTCTGATTCCTGTGGAGAGTATCTCTGAATTGCTTGTAAGCTCAGTGAAAGCAGGCTCCAGATGTGACATTCTTTATGTGCAGACTGGGGAGGAAAGGTCAGCCCTTCATCTGTTATCTGGTGACTTGAACTACTCACTAAGCCTTCCTGTATCTGCATCCCCAGTTATAAAACAGGGGTGACGAAGAGTTACCAAGCAGGGTTTTGTTTGTTGTTTTTGCGTAGAAGAACTGGGGTATAGGCTAGAGATGTGGGGATGAGAGGATTCACCAGAGACAGGGTGGGGAGCAGAACAGACAGATTTACTGAAATACACTCCTGAGGGGAGCAGCATGTGAGATGAGAGGTCTGCTGCACCCTATGTGGGTCAGCTCCATGGCCGGGAATTGAACTCAGGCTCAGGCCGTAGTGATGATAGCACTGAGACTTAACCCCTAGGCCACCAGGGAGGCCCACAAGCAGGGGTTTTAGTGGCTTAAATGGATAGCCAACAGTGCACAAAATCAAGGTTCGTGAATGTTACTTTGCCCAGAGCTCCATGCCCCGTATACAGCAGGCAGTCTGCAAGAGCGAGTGAGTGCATGAACTAGTAAGGATAGGCGTATGGAAACTATAGGTCGGAGCTATGAGGTGTTGCATCAGAAAGTGCCCTTCCCCACTAAGTTCTGTCACCCCACCTCAGGACACTATCACCTCTTCCCACTCTCACCGTCCCCTTCCCTGGCCCTCACGTTATATGCGTCCATGATGAGCTGTACCACGTTGCTGGAGTCCTTACTCAGTTCCCCCACTGCAGACTTCGGTATTAGCTTACTCAGCTCCTGAGTTCAGAGGAATTAAGGGAAATGGTAGATCACAGCTCTAGGCAAAGGGGCTTCTGGGGGTCTGAAAGGAGGGCGTATGAGGTGGGGCGAGAGAATGGGTGTTTGAGGGAATTAGAAAGGCGTGGGTAGGGCCCTCCAGCACGCTCAGCTCTCACCTGGTAGACTGGAAGTATGGTGCTGGTGACTGCGAAGATGGGCTGGATGTTTGCTTCAGAGAGGGCCTGGACTACCTGACCCACGGAGGGATAGTCCTGGGGCAGGGGGTGGGAGCAAGGTGAGCGCCACAGACCCTCCACCCCGTGCAAGGTACCCTTAGCCCAGGGAATCCAGGAACCAGGGTTCTAGCAGCTGGAGGAGACCTGGAGGCTTGGCAAGAAGGAGGGAGGGACTCAGGAGTGGGTGACACAGATTGTCCGCACTGGGGGACATGGTGAGCAGGGACTGGGAAAGACGGCAGGGTGGTCACTGGTAAGGAGAATGAGGCTGGGGGTTGGGAGCCTGGGGGGAGAGGAGAATGGCTCAGGTGGGGAGGGGCAGAGAGAGGGTGGGACTCACAAAATCTGGGCTTCGACTGTAGAGGCCATTGCTATCCAAGTGGCAGTGCCCATCACTGGGCATGAAAATGCCACCCAACTTCCCATCTCCTGCTGTGTGGAATGTGTCGTCTGAAGTGAACACCAGCAGCCGGGACACATTTCTCCAGCCAATCTGCTTCTGGGGTGGGTTGGGATAGGCTGTGCATCTGGCCTGGCCCCTAGCCTTGTCTATGAGCTAAGGACTTGACCAGTCTTGCCCATGCCCCTGCCTCCAGCTTCCTACTCCCAGACCCCAAAACAGGGCTGCTTGCTAGCAGAGACCTTCTTGTGATTAAGGAAGACATCTCTTCTTCCTCAAGATATCTGACTCCAATCTACCGGGGAATTGTCAATGTAAATATGTTAAGTCCAGCAACTGTGACATGAAAGGCACCCCCTAGAAATGAGCCCTGCACAACTATAGGTGGCAGTCCTAGCCCCAAACAGCCCTTCAGATTCACCTCCCTGCCCTACCTCCTTACCTGGCAGAGTGCAGCCTGTAGAATGGCATCGAAGCCACCTTCGGGCGAGTCCAGGTTGCCAGATACGTTCTGGCGCCCCACCTCCCGCCCGAAGGCCTCCGCGTCGTCAGTGAGGGACAGCACGTGGTGGAAACTGAAAGGTGGCTGGCAGCGCTCCAGCCGGGTAGGGCAGGGGTGGCGAAGCTTGGAGGGCACTGTACTCACAAAGGGCAGCACCGTTTTGTCCACAAAGGAGCCAAAGCCTAGGAGGGAGGAGGCATGCGGCTGACCAGAAGGCACTGGGCAGCAGCAGGATGGAGGGGCCTCCGCTGTAGACTCGGAGGGAGGGCTAGTGGGCAGTAGGTGTGGGGAGGGCCATCACAGAGGAGGTGACGGGAGAGTACTTCTGAGGGCAGGAACCCAATACCTGGTAGGGCCAAAAGGCGGCTCAGAAGTGGAAGATGGGAGAGATTAAGACTAAGGTGGGGGGACCTCCCTGGTGGAGCAGCGGTTAAGCACTGTGCTGTGGAGCTGTCGGCAGCGGTGTTGCGAGTTCGATGCCCAGCCAGGGAGACTCCCACATGGCGCGGCAGACCTCTCCTGCCTCACCCACTGTGTTTCCAACTATCTGCCTGTTCTGCTCCCCATTCTGTCTCTGGTGATCCCTCTCGCCGCCCCACTCCTCTGGCCTGTACCCCAGCCTGTATGCATAAATAAATAAATCTTTTAAAAAAAAAAAAGACTAAGGTGGGGTTGGGGGCTCCTGTGGGGATCAGGCAGAGTTTCCTGACAGCTGAGGAAGAAGATAAGGGTGTAGGGTATAGTAGCAGGGTAAAGCATGGGTGGGGGGGATCTTGAGTAAGACAGAAGCACAGAACATGCAGCCAGGGACAGTGACATAGGCCTTCTCCAAGAGACACCAGGCTGAGACAGTATTCAGGTTGGCAGGTCTAGGACGCTGCTCCATGGAGCTCTCAGAACGGTCTTTCCAGACTCTGGGCTTCATTACACATCCTGTGCAATGAGTGCTCCTGTGCAGTCTCTTAAGTCCTCTCCAGGTCTGACCTAGGGGACGGATGTCTTTGGGGAGAAATGTCAGGAGCCCTGGCCTGGTCAGGTCTGTTAAATACAGAGATGGCGGGTGGGGCCTTGGTGTGTCCGGGACATTGGCAGAGGCTAAGGCATCTGTGGAAATTAGCGGGGAAGGGCTGGCAGCGTGCAGGGCAGGACTCTGCTCACCAATGCGCACAGAACCAGTGACTCTCCGCAGCCCTGTCAGCAGGGCTTGCCCCAGGCTGCGCACCTGCTCCAGGTCGTCCTTCATGGAGTAGCTCAGGTCCATAAGGTAGTACAGGTCCACAGGGTACCCCTCAGCACGGAGGAAGCTGACTCGCAGCTGCTGGGGCTCCCCTGGTGGGCCGGGGCTGGGTCAGCCTGTGCACTGGGATCCCTGCCCAGGTATCTGCCTCCTCCCCACAGGCCCCTAACTCACCTGGTCGCAGTGTGACGCGGACCCGCTGGGGTGCCAGCTGTGTAGCCCCCTCGCCATCGGCACCCGAGCTGAGCGGCTTGTTCTGCAGCACCTCCTGCCGCCCGCGGGGCTCCTCCAGCTCCTCTGGAGGGCAACCCCGAGCCAGTAACTCCTCTCGCTGAGCGCAGCGCCGTTCTGCCGCCTCCCCGGCAGCCGTGAAGTTCTGTGCAAGCAGAGGCAGCCAGACCCCAGTCCCCCACAGGTCCCTCCCAGACCTACCAGGCAGTCCTCTGCCACTTCTAATCCACTCAACTCCCAGAGCCCCTCCGACTTCCTCCCCTCCCCTGCCTTCCACACTGCCCTCCTCCGGTTCTTTCTTCCTAGTCTGAATCCGACTTTCTAGGTCACTCTCCGCTTCCCTTCCCTCATCTGGGCCTACCTCTCCCCTTCCTCAGTCACCTGCTCTCCTCCCACTAAGGTCCCAGACATCCTGTTGAGATCTCAGACACCTCACTACCACCAAAAAAAAAAAAAAAAAAAAAAGAGCCTGGCCTAGTCCAACCTCTCCTGCAAGCTCTTAGCAAAATGGGAAGTGGGGCCTCCCTGGTGGTACAGGGGTTAAAGTCTCAGTGCTGTCCAGCTAGTGCCAGCCACTATGGCCTGAGTTCTATCCCTGGCCAGGGAGCTGACCCACATGGCACAACGGACCTCTCCTGTCTCTCCCGCTGTTCCCCTCAGCAGTGTATTTCAGTGTATTTCCTGTTCTGCTCCCCACTCTGTCTCTGGTGAATCCTCTCAATGCCCCCCCACCTCTGGTCTACACCCCAGTTCTTGTATGCATAAATAAATAAATAAATAAATCTTAAAAAATGGGAAAGGGACCAAGCTAAGACTCACAGTTCCTGGAAAGGGAAGGATGGAGATGGAAGAGGAGATCCCTTCCCCCAATGAATCTGGCACCCCTTGGACTGGCTGGGCAGCCACAGAGGAAGGAAATGGTTAGAGCAGCTTCTCAGCTGGCTGTGGTGCCAGCCTCTGACCTGGGGGTGGATGCAGACATACACACTGCTGTCCCAGAGCATCCACCTGGCACCTCTGCTCTCTGCCTCCCGCCCCCCTTGAGTGTCCCCTTCCCTTCCATCCTCCAGATTCTCCATGCGCCTTTCTCCTGAGCCTCAGCCTCCTGGTGAATTTGCCCACATCTCTTATCTAACTCTTATCTTGCTTGGAGAGAGACAGTTCTGCGTAAGCTCCATAGTCCGTGGTGTTTTGTTACGGCACCAGGTCCTCTATCTATGTCCAGAGCGTAAGTCCAACAAACACTCACTTCCTCCAAATTCACGGTCACAAGCCTTCTCCATATATACACAAACACAGATGCAGACATAACTGGACATACATGGGGCACTTACACATACTCACACACAATAATACATAGAAGTCCCGTGTCACACACAGGACTGCAGGGTGCACCCACAGGGTGCCACAAGATCACAAAGGTGCTCACACAGTCACACACACACACACACACACACACACACACACACACACACACACACAGGGTTCAAAGGCCACTGGCCCTTCTTTACCAGTTGCTTGCACCATGCACAGCTTGGGTGTGAGCGGATGCACTTCTCACAGGAGGGGGCTGGCTGGCATGACCCGGGCAGAGACAGATCAGGATTCCCCCATGTTGTGGCCTTCCCTGGGCGTGAGATCTTGATGTCCTGCTCACGCTCACCTTTGCTCAGGGCCACCAGAAAAACAAGGATAATTGACAAAGTCACCATGACCTGTAACAGGATATAAAGGGGACACATGGGTCCTCAGGGATGACCACCAAGCTGTCAGTCCTCTAAACTTAGCCTGTGGTTGTCAGTCTCAAAACTCTACCCCAGCTTTATCTCTCCTCCCAGTTTCACTTCCCTCTGTAGATTCAGCAGTTTCTTCAAAATGGCAAGACCCAGACTGGCTTAGTGGCCACAGAGAAGGCCAGTCTTTCCTATGTGCTGCCTTCACAAGGCCAGAGTGGTCAAAATGGCCTAACCAGGAGTCTGGGGACTGACTGGAGGCCCTGAGATCTACCCCAGGCTTTTCCCCTAGATTCCAAGTTACAGCGGAAATAGAAACAAAAGGAAATGGACCAAGTCCTTGTCCTGACTTCGTCACTCACTGGCTGCGTGGCCAGTCAGACTTTGTCTCTGGGCCTTAGTTTCCACAACTGTAAAGTGAGGAAGTTGAATAAATAATTTTACAGCCTTGCAACTTTCATAATTTTGTATTCTGAAAAGGGAAAAGGTCAAGAACTTTAAATAAAGGAAGAAAGACAGTAAGAATGAGAGGAAAGAGGACAAGCAGGTGAGGGAATGTGTGAAATAGGCAAGGAAGGGTAACTGCACTTGATTGACATATTAGCAAGAAGAATAACACTAGACCAGAAGAAGAACTTTTTTTTAAAGATTTATTTGTTTATGCATACAAGAACTGGGGTGTAGGACAGAGGTGCGGGGGCTGAGAGGATTCACCAGAGACAGAATGGGGAGCAGAACAGGCGGATCCACTGGAATACACCTCAAGAGGAGCAGCAGGTGAGACAGGAGCGGTCTGCTGCACTGTGTGGGAAGCTCCCTGGCTGGGAATCAATCTCATGCTGCAGTGGCTGTTAATAGCTTCATAGTGCTGAGACTTTACTTCTTGGGCCACCAGGGAGGCCCCAAAAACTTTTTTTTTGCATAGAAGAACTGGGGTGTAGGCCAGCGGTGCGGGGGTGAGGGGGGAGGATTCACCAGAGACAGAGTGGGGAGCAGAACAGGCAGGAGAGGACTGCTGTGCCATATGTGGGTTAACTCCCTGGCCAGGGATTGAACTCAGGCTGTGGTGGTGATAGCACTGAGACTTAACCCCTAGGCCACCAGGGAGGCCCTACAAGTGAAAATTGTTGTGTCAAAGGACACTCTCAAGAGAGTGAAAAGACAGGTCATGGAATGGAGAGAAAACTGCAAATCATGTATCTCCTAAGCATCCAGAATATATAAAAAATTCTTAGGACTCGACAACCACAGAATTTTTTTTAAATTGGCAAAGGACATAAATAGACACGTCTTGACAGAAGACAAACATATAACCTATAAAGATGTGAAGTGCTAATGCTGCTCAATGAACATCACCAGTCAGTGGGGAAATGCAAATCAAAACTACAGTGAGACACCACTTCACAACCAGCAGAATGACTATAATATAAAAAAAAAAAAAAAGGAAAATAAGTGTTGATGATGATGTAGAAAAAAATGGAGCATTCATATGTTGTTCATGGGAATGTAAAACAATATGGTCACTGTGGAAAAGAGGTAAAGAGTTTAGTAATTCCTCAGTAAGTTAAAATACAGAATTACCCAATGATTCAACAAACCCACTCCTAGGTATAGACCCAAAAGCATTGAAAAGAGGTATTCAAACCAAAACTGTTTATGAATGTTCATAGCAGTAGCGGTCACAGGAGGCAAAAGGTAGAAGGAATCCAAAGGTCCATCAGCAAATGATTGGATAAACAAAAAGCAGTTTAAGCATACAATGAACTATTATCTGGCCACAAGAAGGCATTAAGTACTGTTACCTGCTACAACATCAATGCACCTTGGGAACGTGCTAAATGAAAGAAACCACTCATGAAAAAAACACACATTGTAGGATTTCATTTCTATGAAATAGACTAGACAAATCCAGAGAGAGAAACCACGATAGTGATTGATAGGGGTTAGAGAGGAGGGGTGGAGGGGAGTGGCTGCAAAATGGATGGTTTCCTTTTTGTGAAAAATTTTAGAACTAGATAGCGGTTGTGGTTGCACAACATGTGAATGAACAATACTGAGTCATAGACTTTAAAATGGTGGAAATGGTTGATTTTATGTGTGTATTTTAACAATAAAAAATCAGAAATTAAATAACATGGTGAGAAATCTCCCATTCCTATTCCCATTCACCCATCTCCTCCACACCTGCTCCAAAGAAATAGCCATCATTTCTTTTTATATTTTGTTTCCTATAATTGTTCTAAAAATTATTTTATATATACAAACTAATTTGCACACACACACACACATATACTCTTCAAATGGTAGAATCAAATAGAATTCTACAAATGGTAGAATATTTTAGTTTTGCACTTTTCTTTTTTCCTTTTAATTAATTTTTTTAGAGATTCTGCTACCCAAGACAATAACTTCCTTGTTCATTTGACAGCCACATAGATTTCCATTACACAAATGTATCATTTTGTAGTTAATTGTTTGTGATGGAGATTTAAGTTGCTGCTAATTGTTCAGTTGTAAGCAACGCTGCAGTGAGTGAAAGCTCATGTACTTATTATTTCACATGTCTCTTTTTTTTTTTTTTTTAAAGATTTATTTATTTATGCATACAAGCTGGGGTACAGGCCAGAGGCGCGGGGCAGTGAGAGGGTTCACCAGAGACAGAGCGGGGAGCAGAACAGGCAGATCAGAAACACACTGCTGAGGGGAGCAGCGGGGAGGCAGGAGAGGTCTGCTGCGCCATGTGGGACTCTCCCCGGCCGGGCGTCGAACCTGCGTCGCCGCTGCCGACAGCTCCACAGCGCAGCGCTCAACCGCTGCGCCACCGGGGAGGCCCGTATTTCACATGTCGTGTGCAAGTGAATCTGTAGGGTAAATCCCTGGAATGGGATTCATTGGGACAAACAGGAATCACTTGTAATATTGGTATTACTGACATCACTCCTCAGGGACTGTGCCAGCTCATACCCCACCTAACTGCTCGTGGTAAAGTGCCTGCATCCTCCTCAGCTTGGGCAAGACTCAGATCCAGATGGCCTGCTCCAAGTGTGGGGAAGGGCATGAGTTATTAGAAACCTTTGGCCACCCATCCCGCTGCCCACCACCTGTGACCTCAGGTGTGATATTAGTATAACGAAGCCTCCACGCCCTCTCAGCACAGGCCCAGGGCTAAGCCTCAGTGCAGCCTCAGCCCTGTTGCTCTGCAGCCTGTGGTCGGGACGCTGCAGAGGCTACAGCACAAGCCAGTCTTGACTCATCTCTCACAGGTGGGGCCCCTGCCGCCCAGGCCGTTTCCTTTCCGCAGGATAGGGTAACACAGCGACCTCAAGCCCAAGCCCACTCATGTCCCTTAAAGGGGACTCTGGGGCTCCCTGGACAGCCCTCTACAGTCCTCCTCTCCCTTTCCCTCCCTTCCCCCATCCTTAGGGGCACAGCACCTGTGAACTGATTCTCTGAATCTCTCTCTTTTCGAATGTTGAATTACGTCTCTCTGCTGCTTTTTCTTTTCCACTGCTTCACAGTTCTTTGTTTTACTTCCTTTCCCCCTTTGAGCCTAGCCATAGAGTGGCAGAAATTTCTATTTTAACCCCCTCCTTACAAATGGAAACCTAAATCCCAAAGCAGTAAATGACTGGCCAAGTCAACAGTGAAGTAGAGGCAGAGCAGGGGTCGTGACAGACAAGGCTCCCGCCTTGCTTACTGCCTTCCTCCCCTCCAACCCAGGCGCTGCTGGCACCATCACTACCGAGTTCTCCCCATGGCTCGTCATCATCTTTCTCTTTCCTTGGGAGTCTTCTTCATTCTTGTCTCCATTGTTCTCCCATTTTCCTGGCCTCAATTCTGACTCCAGAATATACTCTCTTGCCCCCTCTGCCGCTGAGAAACAGCCTCTTCCCAACTCATCAGATCTCCCAGGCCAAGCGAGCGGAACCCTCTGCTGCCCACACAGCCACAGGAGGGAAAAGCCAAGCTGCCGGCCCCGATCTCCAGGGCCGTGGGACCTGTGACCTGGGTGTCACCTGGGCGGTCTGAGCACAGGGCATCAGGCAGCAGGGCTGGGGGGCATACTTCTTGGCCCAGGGCAGCAATAGTGCCTCGCCCTCGTCTTTCCTCCCTCCAGCACCACTCAGTTCCACAGAGTAGTGGGGGAGAGGAGGGTTGGTGAAGCTGGAAGAGGGAACGGGGACTGGGGATCTCAGGAATGCAAAAGGAGTTCACAGCCTTTCCCAGGTCTCAACAGAATCATGGGTGTCTTCAGGGCAGAGCCCTCTTCTGGGGAGGTGAGGACCAGGTGGGGCCTGGGTAGCAAGGAGAGGAGGCAGAGGGGCCGATGCCCTGGTACTCACAGGTGCATGCGGAGCAGCCTTCCTCGCTGGCAGCTGGCAGCGGCAGTCTTTGTGTACTGATCTGCCTGCGAGGCTGCAGAGGAGGAAGTGACACACCCGGGTGGGGGAGCCTTGGGGGGGTGGCTGCTCTAGAAGGTAGAGCAGATAGAGGTGGAACCGGGTCAAGAGAGCTGATGGTATGGGAGCCTAGAAGGAGGAATCAAGGAAGCCCATCTACTGAGCATCTATTCTGCCTGAGTGCAGCGTGATGCTAAAACAAACCCTAACAACCGCCTCATGACACAGGGGTGAGTAAAGCACCACCTCCCCCTTTGGACAGATGCAGAGATGGAGGCGTGGAGGTAGGAGGGAACTTGGCCCAAGGTCACAGACCTTGGTGACCAGAATGGGATTTCAATCCAGTTCCGCCTATCAAAAATTGATGATCTCACCACTTCCTGATATAAGAGCAGAAGAGGAAGAAATACGGGGCAGTATTAGAGAAAGGAGGAAATAAGTGACTACTGCTCATTTTGAAAACCCAGTGCCCTTTGTATCATGGTGTGTGTTTAACTACTGCACTCTGGTGCCAAACTGCCTAAGTCAAATTCTGGCTCTACCATGTACTAGGTAGTGGGGCCCAGGTAAGGCCCAGGTAACCCTACCTGCGGCTGTTTGTTCATCACTCAAAAGGAACTCACAGGACTGTGATCAGAACTAAATGAGATAATTCCTATCAACTCAGAAAAGGACCTGGCACGCACTAAGGGCTTAGTGAGAAATAGCAGAGGAGAGGAGTAGAGAGGTTTTGAGAAATTCAAGGGCCAGACTGCTGAGAGATTGGAGCTGCACAGGGCCTGGCTCAGCAAATCGGACTGGCGCCCCGGGAATCAAGCAGTAGTGGAACCTGGGGAGTATGTGGGAACGACAGCTGGAGCCGGGGCTAGCAAGAGGCCGTAGGGAGGGAGGGCGTGGAGAATCTGCGTCCCAGGCCCACACGTGGTCACAGTAACTTTCAGAGCAAACTGGACATGAGGCATGTGTTCACAGGTCTGTGTCCCCTTCTAGACGGCCACTGTGTGAGCAGGGACTGACCAGTCACGGCCCCCAGCAAAGCACCCGTCCCACAGAGGTGCTCAGCCAACGTCCCACGGAGGGCAGGCACGCAGCTGTGGGAGGGACAACTGAGGCAAAGGGGCTCCTTCTCTGGGTGGGCTTTCCTGGACTTCAGGCTCTGGGGCCACCGACCCTTCCCCCACAACCAAGGGTTACCATGGCAATGGGGGACCCTCCTTCCCCAGAGGCCCTGTGGTTTCCTCTACAAGCTTCTTTCACTTTCTTCTTCTGCTTTCCCCTACTCTTCTCTCCTCCCCTGCTCCCACATCCTGAGCCTCTCTCTCCCATAAGCACTAATCTTCAGTGAAGAACATCAGGCACAAGGTAGGCAAGGCGCTGTTCCAGGCAAGTGGGCCACCGGGCAGTTGAGAGGCCAAGACGAAGACAACACACAGTGCAGTAGTAGAGGCTCGGTGGTGGAGCTGAGGCTGGGGTAGAACAGAGGTAAGGGGTGTAGGGGCAAGGAGGGATACTAGCACAGAAGGCAACAGAGGGGTTGTGGAGGGTTTGTGGGGTGAAGAGTAGCGTCAGAAGGGGTGGAAGCAGTAAGTCGTTCTGAGACAGTGGGGTCAGAGAGAGTGGACAAACTCATGGAAACACTAACTTGGATGCAGGCCGGGGTTCTTCTCTTCTGGGGCCAGGGACCCTCATGAGAACCAAATGAGACTTCAATGAACCCTTCCCCAGAGAAGGGCAGATATGCAGACACCCCCCCACTGGGGCTGGGCACTAAAGCCATCTGCCGCCCAGGCCTGCCTGCGGAGAGGCCCACAGGGTCCAACCCCAACCTGAGAAACCACCCTGGGGGCTGTGGGAGGCCCAGACACTCAGGGTGGCCCTGTGGGCGCCCCCCCACCGGCAGTATCTCCTTGGTTCCCCTGAGCCAGCTGCAGAATCCGGAAGATTAGGAGCTCAGCTCCTCACCACCTCGTCTCTAGGTATTTCCCTAGCGCCTCGGAGAGGGAGCCACATCCCAAGAGTTTCCATCACTTTATTTTGCAAAAATAGAAAACTCAGCAATATGCGATACAGCGGGCTGAGGGGAGATGTAAACAGAGGGGAGGGGACAGCACCCTGACCCCCCAGAGAAAAAGGGGAGCCATTGGGAATCTTATTTGGCAGCTAAATACAAACTGGGGATTGGCGGGGAAAGGGCAAGGGTCACAGGGGCCCTGGGCTCCCCCTCCCAAGACCCCTGGAGGAAGGGGTCAATTCCAGGGTGTAAACAAAAGCTAATAAATAAATAGAGGCTTCCTCTGGGTCAAGGCGGGATCAGCTAAGCAGCGCCCACCCCCCTCCCTGGGCCAAGCTGCTCTGGGGGGTCAAGGGAGAAGGCACTGGGGGCAGAGGGCTCCCCTGGCCCCTCTGTAGTGTAGGAGGGCCCCTGCCCCAATGGCTGAGATGGGAGGCAAGGGGAGCCCAAGGCACATGACAGGGCTGGGGAGCGGCTTATAACGGAGGCCACCAGGGAAATCAGCCCAAGGGAAGAAGTGCAGAATGGACCTGCATCTGTCCCTTCACCCTCTGGACCCCTCAGAAATGAGGGGCCTGGCCTGCCCCACCCTGACCTGGCATGAGGATGGGGCACAGAGGGCATGCACCTGGCAGGTGCGGGCAGGTGCATTATGCAGCAATAGGCACCAAGGGAAGGGGCTGGAGAGCCGGCTCAGCCCTCCCCCTTCACCCCTCTTTTGGTCTCTAGTGTTCCTGTTTGCTCCCAGAGGCCTAAGCACCTGGTAGAGGAAGGGACTGTGGAATGGCAGGATCTTCCTCCTGCCCTGGGGAGCCTGGGGCCCTGGTATCTGAGGGGCAGCATGGAGATTTTAGAGTCCAAACCCAGGCTGACCCCACCATCCTCTCTCCCAGTGGGAGCAGGACAGGTCCCCCAAACTGTAGAGGGAGCCGATTAGAGCAGGAAGGGGATGAACACAGAGGCACCCCTAGAAACTTTGGCAAAAACAAGGAGCTCATTGGAAGGGGTGGGGAGAGGGCAGAGCAGGTCCTCCCCCAGTCGCTGGCAGTATCTGGGAGATGGTCGGTCTGCTGCCTGGAGCCCCAACCCCCAGGGCAGGGGAAGTCAGGGGCCCTGTTCAGCCTGGGGGCTGTGGCCCCCTTTGTCCTGGCTTCCGGGAACTTCATCCTCGCTAGAGGCCTTGGGGTGGGGACCAGGCTGCGAAGAGTCGTCCTCAAACATTTCGGGGTTCTCCAGCATCTCTCGGATCAGGGGAGGCATTGGGCCTGGAATCTCCATCTTCAGGGTAATGGCCCTTTCTGCTCCTGCAGTGGAGGAACAAAGAGGTTGGGGGGTTCAGCGGCAAATGTCCCTTGAGGCCACCTCAAGGGTGGCCTTAATCTTTCTCAACTGCCCTATGACTGCCCTCTGGTGGCTCCCAGCCCACGCCTCCCACTTCTTGGTCCCCAGTTCACCTCACTGCTCTAGGGCTCCTGGGGTTACTCCTCTGCCTGAAGCCCCTGTACCTGACTTCTTTGCCAAGTCTGCTGCCCATTTTTCCATCCTTTCTGGTAGTCTTCTCAAAGACCACCCCATTCCAATGTGGAACCCCAATCCCCAGGCCCCTAATGTCCCTCTAATGTCCAGAGCTTGCCCTAGGCCTGTTATTAACAGGTTATTTATCAAACACTGTCTCCCTGGCATCCTTCTAAAGGGACACTGGCCAACAGAACTTTCTGCGATGTTGGAAATGTCTGCTCTCTCCAAACATGGGCACTGGCCATGCGCTGCCACTGAGCCCTGGAATGTAGAGGTTGCTGCAACTGAGCAACTGAATTTGTCATTCAGCACAGTTGTGCATTAACTTATCTAGTCCTCATAGTAACTTTAAGAGGTAGGTATGAAAACAGCCCAGTTTAGCCACAGGAAATTACCAAATGGAAAGGAATCTACCCAAAGTCTCGTCAATGGCACGTGCAGAGCTAGGGTTCCAGCTTGTCCTGGCTTCCAGGAACCTCATCCTCGCTAGCAGTCTTGGGGTGGGGACCAGGTGCGAAGAGTCATCCTCAAACATTGCGGGGTTTGCCTGGTTCTCACCCGCCCTGTTCTGGTCTTTGCTTTTCCCGCTGCCTGACCTGGGAGAACAGCCACTCCAGGGAGAGAGAGGGGAAGCTCACTGGTGACTAACCCTTGGTGCTGATGCCCCGGAGGTCGGTGATCTTCATAAGCATCCTTGGGAACATGTAGGGCTGGCTGGGCCGCCGCCGCCGGGCATATAGCCTCAGGGCTTCTAGCAGCGGCTCCTGCAGCTTGTCCACTTTTTCGGGTTCCTCCAGGTCCATACGGTCTATGGGGACAAGCACATTGGAGTAAGAGAGGAAAAGATGGAGAGGACGGTGACAGGTGGCTGGTCCCCCAATGGCCCTGTCTTATGGGCCTGTAGGCTCCAAACCTGTCCCATTAGCCCCTCCCCTCTTGTCCCTGAATCCCACTAGACCATCTCTCTTGCTCCAAGGCCTGTGCCTTCTCCCCTTCAGTAAGCGGTTTTGTCTGCTGAATCACTCCTGCGCAGAGCCCTGTCTCAGCACCAGTATCTGGGGTCATGTCTACTCAGCCCTTGCCCCTCTGTTTGTCCAGACTGCTGGGGAACCTGTACAGATCTGAGAAGCCTGTGTATGGAGCCAAGTGCGACAATCCCAGGTGCAGGGACTGAAGTCGTCCGCCTCCTCGGAGATCAGGTGTGGGAAAGGGGCATGAGCAAACGCTAGGGGGCGCCCCATACCTCCGCAGATGAGGCAGATGGCGCTGAGCAGCCCGGTCTCTGTGTCATCCATCTCAAGGGGCAGGAGCTGCCCGGCAAAGGCAAAGACGAGGTCTGTGAGGGGCCCGAAGCCAGCGTTGTGCATCTGGGTGCGGTTCAGGGTCAGCCCATCAGAGAAGGTCATGGTGTCCTGTTCTGGGGTGTACCTTGTGCAGATCCGAAGCATCTGGAGGTGGCAAGGGGAAGGCTTAGTGCTATCTCTGAGGAGGGGCATGCACAGGGTGGCATGGCGGGGGGGGGGGGGGGGGGGGGGCAGTAAGAGCGAGGTATACATGGAACATAAGGAGACGGCCCCAGGAGGGTGATCTGAAGCAGGCTCGGGGAGAGAGGCAGAGCTTCCTGAAGTTTAGATTCAGGCCTTAGGGGTGGGGGTTGAGATAAAAAGAGCTTGGGTTTAGAGGTGATCTGGGAACTGCCAGATTGGAAGAGGGAGGAAAGAGGATGGAATCTGTGTGGACCAACTCCTTCGTCTCATGAGGTTCAGGCTGGAGCAGGAGACAGGCCACCGGGCTTCACTTACCAGGATGTCCAGGCAGGCCGCCTTGAGCAGGGTGATCTGGTCAGCGATGCTGAGTCCTGTAAAGCCAGGCAGCCGCTTGGCAAACTCCACTATCTTGATAATGCACTTGGTGGCGAGCTCACTGAACTTGTCCCACAGCCCCAGATCCAGCTGTACCCGGTGGTCCGCACTGGAGTTCTGCAGGGAATGGGGGTAGAACGCAAGGTGAGGCCACCCTGGGGGTTGTCTTCTGCCAATAGCCCGAGCACTGGCCTCTGCACTCTGCTCCCCCACTGTCTGCCCCACCAGATCCTGGCCTCTAAAACAAGCCCGCCCCATTCCCCAAGGTGAACAGTCCCCCACCCTCCCTGCAGCTTTCCCACACCTCACCGTGGTGTATTTGCCCAGCTGGCAGAGCGAGGGGAAGGTCTCCTGATGGGCTTTGCTGACCTTGGTGATGAGCTCTTCTAACTGGGGGCTCAGCTCATAGCTGTCAAGTGATGCTTCTTCTTTTACCTCTTTCTTCTTCTTGTTCCTGTCATTCCGCACAGCTTGGGGGTGGGGAGCAAAAGGAAAGGATCAGGAAATTCAGTATGTGCCTCTTTCTGGATATTCCCTTTCACTCTAATTTCATATGCTCAGCCCTTATCATGAACAGCTATTCCCTGGGACCCTCATCAATGCCTGTTTCCTTATCTCCTGCATTAGGTCCCATTCCCAGGCTGACTCTCCCCAGCCCCACCCAAGGCCTGCAGCCCCTGTTCCCTCCCCAGGCCATTGGGGCTTGGTTCAGTCCTGCCCTTCCTGTCACCCTGCAGGAGCTGGGGGGGGGGGGGGAGCAGGATATGCAGGCAGCAGGATATCCACTTATAACCTTGGCAGCACAATGGTGTAGGGGGGGGCACCTCATCCCCCCTTCAGTCCTGGGAGCAGGGGAGAGGACAGGCAAGGCCCCCCTACATTCCCATGCAATAGGGGAATATGAGAGGGTAACCTCCATTCACTCTTTCAGAGGGAGGGTTAAGGCTCTGAGAGGGGAGAAAGAAGGGGGAGCTCTGAGTGAAGGGAGATTCAAATAGGACTGGCCAGGGAGGAGGCATCACCCAAGGGCAGACTAGTCCTCAGAAGTCAGGAAAGTGGGGGTGGCCAGTGGGGAGAGGGCAGCTGCCACAGGCTAGAACTGGGACGGGAGTGCTCCTGCCCAGACCGGGGCTATGCACCTACCTTCCTTGGACATGCCCACTTCGAAGCACTTCTGTAGCCTACAGTACTGGCAGCGATTCCGGGTCACCTTGTTGATGATACAGTTTTTGTCGCGGTGACATGTGTACACCATGTTCTTCTGGATGCTGCGGCGGAAGAAGCCCTGGGGTTGGGGATTGGGGTGCGGCGTCAGTCATACTGGGAGTACCAGCTTCTCACAGGCCTTGCAGGTGGCCCCAGACATGACCCCATCTATTAGCCACCGAGGTGCAAAGCTACCTCCTCCTGCTCCACAGGGATGCTCACTCACATAGTGTCTCACTCCCTGGGCTGGCCCCTGAGTTCTCACCTCACCCAGACCCCTAGTGCACCCAACCCCTCCATATACATACCTTGCAGCCTTCACAAGAGCTGACCCCATAGTGGTAGCCAGAGGACTTGTCATTGCACACGAAGCAAGGCTTGTAGACCCGAGGAGGTGGAGGGGGTGAGGGCGAGCTGGGCACCATCTCCTCTGAGCTGGTGCTCTGTGTCTCCACCGCTGGGGGACAAGCAGTGAGATGAGGGTCAGAGAAGGACCCCCTCAGACCTCCAGGCGTCTCACACACACACACACACACACACACACACACACACACGCGCATGCACACACACACATGCACACACAAACACAGTCTTTCCCCCTCCCCACTTCTTCCTCAAGTCAGTAATGACATCATCACTATCACAGTGGTTTAAAGACCCAACAACCACATATGGTCCCATAGTAAACTCTTCCAGAAAGCCCCAAACAAACTTTACTGCATCTCTCATAGTCTATCCATCTCCTCCCACAATAATGCCAGCTTGAGCCCAACACAACACTGCTCAATTCTCCAAATTCCAGGCCCAGACCATCCTAGAAGTTAATTCCTCTCAGCCTCAGTTTCCCCAGTCCTAAAGTGGGAGGATGGAGAGTTACTCTAGCCACTTCTTGTCACCTGGGTTGATTCTTGTCAGGCAGTCTGCCTCCCACCATCCTCCTCCTGAGGCAACAGGCCTGGGGGTGGGTAGGCAATTACAGGCTACTATAGCTAGCACCTGGCTAAATGACCCGTTGGGATACACACTAGGTAGATCAGGACGTCATTTCCTCTCACGTAGCACAGGGAGGATAATCCTCAAAGC
This sequence comes from Scalopus aquaticus, assembly GCA_004024925.1. Classification (NCBI taxonomy): domain Eukaryota; kingdom Metazoa; phylum Chordata; class Mammalia; order Eulipotyphla; family Talpidae; genus Scalopus; species Scalopus aquaticus. Next base: position 46,228 of record PVIJ01002952.1, read on the forward strand.
TTTCCTCTCACCCAGAGAGCCACCAGTGTCCTTCTCCCCAGAAACCACTGGGGCAGTGAAGCAAATGGGATGGAAGTATCAGGAAAGATCAGGGGAGATGCCACAGACGTATTTTACACTTGAAGAAACTGAATGCAAGAAAGAGGTGTGACTGGCCAGTGCCATGATGCCAGCTGATGGTCAAGTCAAGGCTCTTGGTTCTTCCAACTAGATCTAAGCAGTCAGGCCAGGAGACAGAGAAGCTGGGGAAAGGGAGACAGGTTTTTGCTCAGATTTTCAGGTCTACAAGGTGTTGGAGATGTAGCAACCTGCAGAAGTCAGCTGACAACAGGTAAATGCGGGGCGGCGGGGAGGGGGGACCAGCATATCTGAACTCCTTTGATCCTATGTCTTCACTCTTACACTTCCACAAACCTCCAAAAGCAGCTCAAAAGGGGTCTCAGGTCATGTCACGTGGGGTAGGGGCAGGCCTGTTCAGGAGGCTGCTGAGTGAAATCTGTTTTCCGTGTCTGGTTGATCTTCAAATCTACATAATAATTATTCAACCTGGAGGACCTGCTGCCCAAACCCGGAGGGCCCAAGTTAATGCAATAAAACCCTAATGCCCCCCCTAAGGAGGTACCACAAGCCCACCTCAGAAACACCTTCCGTCTAACTGCCTGCAACCCATCTGGTCAGAAGTCCACCCCATACAGCCAGAAAGGCAGAGGAATGCCCAGGATGCCAGACTTAGGGTAGCTCTACCCACCCAATAGGAGGGAAGCCTTCCCCACCCCCCAACGCACACAGACACTCAATCAGCATAAGAATCCTACTGGAAGGAGTGTGATTCCCCAAAGGGAAAGGAAAGAGGGGAGGGGAGGAAAGAAGGGGGCCTGCAAATCTATTTGGAGGCGGGAGGCTCCAGGAAGGGCTGGTGATGAGAGCAGTGGGGCGGGCTGGAATGCCTTTCAAGACCCCTTCGGTGTCCTCTGAGGGTACATGTACTATCCACAGGCCGGTGCGTGGGGTGGTGCTCACTCAGTGTTGACGCCCTCCCTGCCCGCAGAGCGCTGCCTCATTTCCTCTCTTGCGAAAGGGCCTGGGTGCGGTCAGGCTGGCATGGGGCAGTGCCAGTCAATTATAAGACTGGGGGCTGCAGGGGGACAGGTCTAGGGGCAGCTTTTCCCGACTAAATACTATTGTCACTGCTTCTCAGCATCCCTTTGCCACCCACTAACCCCTAAACCCTCAAGTACACCGAATAGCCCTAGTCACCCTGGGGCTAAGGGCGAAGGAAGGCCACTTGAGCCACCTCTCCTCTGATTCCCTTCTCGTCTGGGTGAAGAGACCTCAGGGAGGGGATACTACTCCTGGGCTAGGCAGGGGCCCCTGCTGAGGAGGAGGGGGTGGGCTCTGGGTTTTTCTCCTTTTAAAGCCCAAATTGCTGAAATTGAGGAAATTCCTGGCCAGGCTGAGCGGAGCTTCAAACAAACTCTTTATAACCGGCTGTAAACGCTCCCAGCTGCGAGGCCCAGGGCTGAGAAGCCCAGACTCACAATCTGACACACACCTCCTTGGAGGCACACTCTCACATGTCAACAACACACAGGCCACAAAGACAGGCATATCACCTAAGCCTCAAGCATGCCCTGGCCCAGAACACATAGGTGGGCATAAAGGCACACTCCAGTCACACCGTGGAGGTGGACACACAAATCACAACACCGACACACAACACCCAAGGGCTCCCTTCACATCTGCAAGGAAGCAGCTCTGCTACCACAGGGGTGCCCAGGCCCGCCAACACCTAACAGGACACCAGGGAAGAGACAGGCACGGACACACCATGTGCCCCCCCCCGCCCCCCCCCACACCTCTTTCCTTTCCTGGTTTAGAACCATAGGTCTAAACTGCTTTCTCTAAAAGTGTGTGGTGCAGGCCTGAAGCTGGCTTTGTGTGCTTACCAAGACCCTCCCGGCCACAATTATTGGTCGAAATTGAGATGCAAAAACCTACTACCAGCCAAGTCCAAGGGACTTTTATGGGCCTGAAAAAGAAATGGGTCTCCTACCCAACCCCACAAAAACCCTTCTTGGGAGAGTCTCTCCACCTCAGCACCCTTCCAACATACTGTTCCCCATCCTATTACGCAATGAGAGGAAGGCTCAGAATTCACAAGAATTTGGTGCAAAGCAGTAGCTCCATGCTTCCACCCCTTTAAATGCCACCCTTTCCTCTCTTACCCCACTCCACCCTAAAGTGTGTCTGCTGTTTGCCACCTCCCTCTCCCAGTCTCCCAGTTGTTAAATCTGAGCAGCTCTGCCCTGGAACCAAGAGACAAAAAAAAAAAAAAAAAAAAGCCGAACTTGTAAACAGCGCAGCTGAGTGCCAAGGAGTGAGCGTTGGCGGGGGCTTGGTGACCCCGCGAGCACACTCCCCCTGCGCCTAGCTGTGTCTGCCCCTTCCCAGTGTGCCCCAAGTCCCCAGTTCCCCGGAGTCCGCACCCAGGCTAGAGCTTGGTCTCAGCCCCAGGGAAATTTGGGGGGTATTCCGGGCTCTCTCTTGGCCCCTCCCCACCCCCCCACCCCCGCCAGGCACTTCGGCCCAGGCTTCAAAGCTGCCTCTCATCTGGACTTCATTTTTACTGCCTCTCAGTCCCCAGCTTTTTATTACCGTTCTGGAAAGGGGTTCCAGGGCCCCAGGCCTGGCATCTCCCATTTCACAGAGAGGGAAAGATGGACATTTGGGGACCCAATAGTCATACTCCCCCAGTCGCTGCCACCTCCAGGCCACCCCCCACTATACAGACTTTTGCTTTAAACTTTTCGCTTCCTACCGAAGTTGTGTGTTGGAGCCATAGGGAAAAATCATCTCAGCATACAACCCTATACACATTTGCCAACATTTCTTTTTAAAACGGGGGAGGGGGGCGCCAGAGCCCAACCTTCTCCCAGCGGTGTGCACCACCCCTTCCACCCCGCACGGGGAACACACAGGATGCACGCTGGAACACAGCACTTTCCAAAACCGCCCCCGAAGCCACGCAGGGCACACGCCCTCCCGGCCTCACGCCACAAACATCCCAACACAGGGCCCTGCAGACCTGCCAGCGCTGTCGGAGGGGAGCAGTGCCTGCAGCGAATCCTACACCCACACCGCCTAGACAAGGCGCTCCAGGGATTCACACGCTCTGCAAATAATATTTTTTACACTCCCAACTTCCCACATGGACTTTACTAACGCCACCCACGGTCCTGGGTGCCACATCCCTCCCTGGCCACAGACCGATGGGCACAAACCACCAACACACCTCGGCCTTTCCCTATCCCCGGGACTCTGGAGTGCCATCTTCCATAGGTCCTATCTAAACACCCATCATAAAAACCACACACACTCCAAACACTACGCACACACCCAAAGGAGTCGCTGAGGCCCCCACGTTTAAAGGGCCAGTACCTCTCTTTCTTATACACCCTCCCCTCACGTTCAAAGGGTCAGAATCTCTGCCTGCACCCCAGTTCCACCTTTCACACACAGAGTGAGCCGCTACCTCTCCTGCACCCCGCACCCCACACCCCACCCCCGGGCTCCGGTACCTACATTGCAGACTGGAGGGTTGTGGCCAGGCAAAAGACTCCAGTCCGGCGAAACAGGCGCTGCCAGTGGTTCTGCGCAGCAAGCCGGCCCCGGGCCCGGCCGCCCCGTACAGCCGTCGCGGACACGGGGCAAACGTTTCCATGCAGTCGTACATCGCGACCCGGCTTGGAAGGAAGCTGGGTGCTAGGAACACCGTGGACCCGCAGCCGATTCCCCCTCCTCCCCCCGCGGCGCCCCGCTCTTGGAGGGGGGAGGGGAAGGGCTAGCATAGGGCGCCGGGCTGCATGGGGGGTAACGGGTGGGCGGGGAAGAAGGGGATCCCCAGCAGGGGCAAGGACTGGGCGGGGCGCAAAGCCCAGGCTGCCGCTTCAGCCGCGGTCCGGCTCACTATGGGCGCCTTTGCGGCTAGCACTGGGGAGACCTTTTGTAAAAGCGAAGCCCGGAGGGGTGGGGGGTGGGGCTTGCAGACCGAAGGGGGCCGGGCACCGAGATGAGCAGAGCTAGGAGTGGAGCGCACTCACAAACACATACACACTCGCACCGTGGGGTGCGCGCGCTGGCTGAGACATACATCCGTACATACACTTATCTTGGGTGGCACCACGCATTTGCAAATATGCAATAGTGTACATGCATATAGGCACGCATAAAAAAAATCACAGATCCACACACATCTGTGCAAGAACACCTGGCTCGGGAAAATGCCTGCATTCTCTTTCCGCGGCCCGGAGGCTTTGCGCGTGCCCTGGTCTGGGACAGGGGAAGTAGTGAAAGGTTTCCTTTCGCGTATTCCCCCTCAACACTCCCTCTTTCACACCAGCAACTACAACCAGGAGTGTCGAGGATGACTGGGGAGAAGGGAACATGGAGGTTCCCCGCCCACGGCAGTTCTCCAGAGCCGGGGGACCTGCACTACCTCCACCCCCTCATTCCCAGGCCTGGCTCCTCCCTCTCCGCGCGCGCGCGCTTCAGGGCCCAACCGCGCATTCCTGCGGCTCGGCGCGCGCGGCCTCCCCCTTCCTTCCCGTCCTCCCCACCCCCGGTCGAAGGGCCGGAGCGCGCTCCCGCGGTGAACTCTCCGGGAACCCCCCTCGGGGCGGGTGGCCGGGCGCGCTCACCTCCTCCTGACCCGGCCCCGCCCCACCCCGCCCAGGCCGTCGCCAGCGCCGCGGCGGAGTCCCCCCGCCCCCTCCAGCGCAGCCTGGAGTCTACCCCTCCTCGTCCCGGCCGTCCTCCCTCCGCGGCGTCCCGGCCCGCTTTCTTCCAAGTCCCCCAAGCCCCATCCCGCGACGGACACTCCCTAAGCGCCTCAACCGCCTCTCTCAAGGCCCCTTCCTCTAGCCTAACGTCACACTTCGAGCCCAAAACTACCACCCCGACCCGTTCCTACAGTGCCAACTGCGCCTCAGACGAAACGGCCAACTCCGCTTGCCCGGAGTTTCTGGGAGCCAACTGCGCCACAGTGCCGGTGCCCCCTCGACAATAACTGCCAGTCTGGCCGGTAGTTGTGCTCAGAGCCACTAAACATCCCCACCATTGGCGGAACTGCCCCCTTCAGTTCAGAACTTCTCCCCCTCAGTGCCACACTTAGTGCCCTTCAGATCTCCGAGGCCGCCTCACTGGCTTCGGCTGCCCTTTCCGGGCACTCAGTGCCCTCGCTCGGCGAAGAGGGAGAGGGGGGCGGGGGTTTGGCCACGTCAAGAGTTTGCCCTGGCCGGGCCGGGCCGAATCGGGGACCCTGGCCCCGGGACAGCGCCAGCGCCGGCGACTCCCGGAAACCGCCCCCTCCCCGCGCCCCGCCCGCCGCCCGCCGCCCGCCCGGCAGGCCGGCCCAGCCGGCTCTGTCAGCGCCGCTCACACGGGGAGCGCCGGGGGAGCGGGAGCGGCGCCCGGCCCGGCCCCTTCCCCCGCCTGGCTGCCGCGGCTGGGCCAGGGCGGGGCGCGCTTTTCTAAGAATCTGTTGTACAGGGTGGGGGGGCGCACTGGGGTGCTGCAGGAGTGGGGCGCCAGTTTGGAAGAATAAAGAACAGGAAGGGGTGCCAGAGCAGGGGAGGGAAGGGAAGGCAGGCGCGGAGGAGGGGCCGGGGTGGCGGCCGGGGACCGGGGAGAGGAGGGGTGGGGTGGGCAGGGCTGCGAAGGGGGGCCGGCCTCGCGGATGGGGGGTGGTGGCGCGGAGTGGCAGGGCTGACTGGGGGCCTTGAAGCTGGGTTGAAGAGGGAATGCCATACTCTTTCCAGCCCCGCGTGAGCTCTCTGCTCTTGCCCCCACCCTCTAATACCTCATTTCCGAATCCAGTCATCCCTCCCCAAAAAAGGTGATAGATTTTTTTAATTAGAATCTGACCAGTAGCAAAAAAGTCAATTAAGGGCAAAATGGAGAGTACCCCTAAAACGAGGGAAAAGAGTCCTGATTAGTGAACTCCAGGCTGTCAGTCGTTTCCCCCCCCCCCTTCCCTCCTCCGAAATCTGAAAGGTCCCAATTAAGTCAAGCCTGCCTGGTTGGTAATTAGAACCAGAAGTGGCCAGGCCACAGAGAGGGGGTTGGGAGGGGGGCATAGAAGGAGTCGGGGGAGGGCTCCAGGAAGTCATGAGTCCTCAGTAGCCCCCCTTTCTCTTCACCAGATGCACCCCACTCTTCATTACCCCATCTGTGTGCTTCCCAGGCATTACAAGGAGAAGAGGCCTTACAAGGGACCAGATATTAGGGGGTAAGGTCCACCCTTCCCATCAACCCCAACCCCCCATTCTAGACAGTCTTGAGGAGATGGTAAGAGGATGGGGGAATCTAGTGCCCCCTCTTTTCCCCAAAGTCCCCCCAGCCCTTATTGCAGCAATTAGACCCATTAGCCTTCTAGCATTTCATGGGAACCAGATGTTCTCCACCAGCCTGGTGGAAGTATGAGGGGGGGGCTGCTGCCTGACTCACCCCTTTCCCTATGATCCCTACCACCACCGCATACCCCTCCCAGTCAGAGCCCCACAAAGGCATGGCCCCAGAGGCAAGGAGGAGTTTGCCCCACCCCCACCGAAGAACCCACTAGCACTCAGTCTGGCCAGTCACCCCTCCGAGTATCTACCACCCTGGCAAGGAAGAGTTTGGCCAATGAGGGACTATGGGGGAAGGGATGGCTAACTCCTGCACCCCTCCATCCCCCACCTCTTGCCACCTTCTGGATGCAGCTTGAGGATAACTGGCTTGAATTCCTCATGCTAAATACTTTTTTCTTCCAAAGACTTCCCTCAAAAAACCGAAGAGGGGGCATTTCAAAGCAAAGAAAGCCCCGCCCCAAGGGTAAGTCCTAACTTCGGAGTCCCACCTGAAGGGCAATGGGAGGGGGCTGGAGGAGGGGACAGCAAAAGAAGTGGGGTGGGAATAGGGAGGTGTGAAGGAAGGACTGGCCCAAAGTGGGGATGTAAGGAGCACTGGCAGGATGGGGGCTGGGACCGGGTAGGGGGCCAGGAGAGGGGGGTGCAGCCTGGGCCCCAGCGGCGGCGGCTTGCCCGGCTCCCCCCGCCAGAGAGGTTTCCTGTTGCAATCAAAGCCCCGTTTGTGTCAGCCTAGAGCTGGAGCCCGAGCCTGAGGAGGAGAGACCGGGAGGGGAGGGGAAAGGAGGCAGCCGGCTGGGGCTCTTTCCTGGAGGAGGCCTCGCTGCCGCCCGCTGCTCGCCACCCTTACCCGCCTGCTGCTCTCTTGCCTCTCCCACTGTCTGGGTTCTCTGTGTCTGCGCCTTCTCGGCCTGTGTAATTCTAAATCATCTCATTTAGGTCGGTGAGTCTCTTTTTCAGCTTCTTTTATATAGAACTCTGTTTCTTGCTGTATAAGCCTACCCTCAGTTTCTCCCTCTGACTTAGCGGGGTGCAGTCTGAGCTCCTTTCCCCAAGGACATTCATCAAGTTGAGGACAAACTGGACCAGCTTCTCAGGACCACAGATATCTCCCTCAAGCAAGAGGGGAAAAGGACAAGGATTCCCTTCCCTTCCATCACATTCTGTTCCCTGTAGTCTTGATAAAGCAAACGCACAACACACTAGAGTTTATAAACACAACTACATGGGGACGCAGACACTAGCATCTCATGCAAGTGTGTGTGTGTGCGCGCACGTTCACGGGTGTGTGCACACACACAAGTGCCTCTACTTTCCCTTGCACTAATGTCTGTGTGCACCTCAGCAACACATGCTCCCTTTCCGGCTCCCATCCTTTACCATCACGTTCTGAAATGCCTGCCTCTGGCCCCTGGTAAACCCCAAGACAGTGCAAGCCTTCCCTTCTCACAAGCACGTTTCCGAGGTGCTAGAGACTGAGCAGTAGGATCCAGGGGTCAATCACAGGGAGAGATTCCAGAATCCTTCACAGACCACCCTCCTGCCCATAAAATAAGAGAGAGAGGATGAAGGACGCAGACTCAGACTCGTGGTGAGTGTGGCTTAGGCCTCCAATCCCTCTCCATTAACAGGCCCCAGCCAAATAGGGACAGTAAGTCATGAGGGACAATAAGAAATGAGAGACTGCACTCTTTCACCCTAGGCTGCACTCCCCAGTCGAATGGTTCCCAGGCTCTAGGTTCTCTCCCTCCCCTCTCTACCTGCCCCATTTACCACTAGGTGCTGCATGCCCCACTCCCAGGAAAGCTGCCTGGACCTAAGTCTTCCCCTCCTCCCCACCCCTCCAACCTCTCTGCCCAGGCCTGTCCCCTACTGCCAGTCACACCCTCCCCTTACCTGTCCAGGTTTTGGCTCCTCCCTTCCCTTGCTCCTCTCAGCCCCACTCCTTCAGGGCAGTCTTTGGGGACTGGAGCTCAGTCTTGACCCCTTCCCTTCCCTTGACCTCACTTTGAACCCTGACCATGATCTCAATGTGTTCAGGGCACAGAAGGCTGGCTCCTAGCTCCCAGCACTTCCCCACTCCCTACTTCCATTCTCTTTCTCCTCCTTACTCCATCTCCTTTAGTTGCCTTTCCCTGGACCTGGGAAAATCAAGTCCCAAGGGATTAAGTTGTATGGTTCTCAGCAAGAAGTACATTCGTAAAGAGGGTGGTTCCTTCCCACTTCCCTAGGCCCTGAGACAGATTCATGGGGTGCAGATGAGGTAGGGGGAAGCCCAGATGAGGTTTCCAAACAGGGGCACTTTGTGCTCACTTGTTCACCATGTACCACCCAAATAACCCCTGTTGGACTACAGACATGCCACCGGCAGGCCTCACCAAACACCAGCCAGACACGCTGTCAGCAACCCCATTAAATACTGCCTCACTCCTCACACTGACTCTTTGTTGTACACACTGGAATTCTGTATATGATCAGAGGCTCAGGGACATAGTGAACACACCAAACTGCATATGGCATTTACACACACGTGGGTGCACCTTCTCTAGGTGAGCACACTCTTTCCAGTAAAGCTGCCAGCCTCCTCTAGTCACCCCTTTACACAAACACAAAACCCTCCAGAGTGCCCCTTCCTAACGACAGGGCCCCGTCTCCTAAAGAGGATGCATCTTTATCTTTTTGTATTTTTCTCTCCATATCCTAGAATCTATCTCTCTGGAATTGCCCATCTCTGTCTCTCCTTCCATCACCTCTTCTTCTTCCCAGATGAGGCCTTCTCCACACCAGTTCACATGCTGACCCTTTACCCCTCAGAACCCAACACTCAGCCTTCCTGCTCATGCCTGGCCATGTAATGGCCTGGCCAGGAAGAACAACTACCTAGCGGGAGGAGAGGGGACCCAGAGGGAAGAGGAGAGGCCCAAGGCTTGCCTGCTGTCAGCACTCAAAGGCTTAGCCCAAAGAGGGCAGGCCTGAGGGACAAGTAGGGATCTGCACAGCATGTGGGCGCTATGCCAGGCCTGGAAGGAGGGGAGGAGTCCAGAGCCCACATGGCTAGAGGAGAGGATGCTTCTGGAACACCCTTTCCACCTCCCCAGATTACTTATGGTGCAAGAGCCACCTTCTTTGTGGCTGTTTCCACCCTCCCCAGAACCAACTGGAGAATCTCCTGACCCCCACATTTTGGGACACTTGGCACTGGTTTCCTTTCCTCTTTTTTCCTCCTTTTGAATTAGCCTCCCCTAATTCAAAACAATTTCACCTCTTGCTCATATTGTCAGCTGACTGGCCTCCCAGACTCCTCCACTTCCCAGCCTTGGTCCCTACCCCTCCTCCTTCCCCCACCCTCCCACCCCCTACCTCCTCATTCCACCCCGACCCCAAACCCCCCCATTCTTGCCACTGCATGCAGGCAGCAGTCTCAGACTTCACCAGACCCACCCTTGGCTTGCCAGGCAAAGTTGCTCACATTTGCCAGGTGATTTACACGGGAGGCCATTTTAGGGCCCCAAATTTTAGACATGCTGCTGTTTATCCTATTCAAGCAGGACTCTCACTTGCAAACACTTTCATTTGCTCCACATACAAACCCTCTCCTACCCACCCTTCCCACCATCTCTATGTGCCTTCCTAAGTGGGCTACCAATTTTTTTTTAGCATTCACCCACCAAATGCCCTCCTTTTCCCACTTGCCCTCATCCCCCAAGATCCCTGAGACTCACACAGAGAAGCCATCTCCTTGGGAAGGTCAGGCTGGCCCAGGCCCCGGAAGCTAGGGCTCAGCATCTCAAAAGGTGGAGACCCCCTGAGTGCTCCTGGGAAGGCAAAGGGGAAGCCAGCCCCTGGGTAGCCAGATCCAGGCCCCAGGGCACCAGCCGCAAAGAGTCTCTCCTTATTGGTGGCCATGGCAGCTGTGGTGCGTGAGGGGGAAGCCCTCAGAGTCTGCAGTGGGCGGGGGAGGTCTTCAGCCACAGCCCCCGCCCATGCCCATTGCCCGGGCCTGGGAGGCTCCGTGCCCACCCTGCCTGGACTGCTGCCGAGTGGGTCTCCAGGAGTCCTAGGAAGAAAGAGCGAAAAAGGAGGATGAGAGAATGATCCCTCAGGGGCCAGGTCCCAGGGCCCTCTCAGTTGGGATTTTTTCCCTCCATGCAGCTGGAAGGGAAGGAGGGGTAAAGGGGATGGGACTACCTTGGCCCAGGGTCCTCTACCAGACAGTAGACTCAGAGAAACTCTCCAGGGAGTTAAGCTAACTTTCCAAGGTGAATGATGTGGGCTTCTGTCAGAGAGGACTCCTAAGCTGAAAAGTGAAGTAACCATTAGGCTCCATAACTGGGTGAGACACTTGATTTAACCCTTACATCAATCCTATGAAGTAGAAATTATGATTCCCATTTCATAGATGAGGAAACAGGTTAAGTGATTCGGTGTAAGTGGTGGAGCCAAGACTCAAACTCTTCTGGCCTGAAAAAAGCAAATACATCTATCTCTCTTGTCACCTTGGACCCTACCCCTCTCTGGAGAGGAGTGTGGTACAATGGTTCGGAATATAGGCTGGAGAGCCAGATTACCTAAACTGATCGCCACAGCTATTAGCTGTGGGAGCTTGGTTGTGCTACTTAATCTCTCTGTGCCTCAGTTTCCTCACTTGTCAAATGGGAATAAAAAATAAGGCCCACCTCATAAGGTTGTTGGAAGGATTCAATCATTTAACACATATATAAAGTGTTCAGACTAATAACAGGGCAACACCGAATACCATGTGTCTCATATTATTTCTCTTTGTACCTCCCCTTCCTCCATGCCTCTTTTAATTGGCATTTCTTCTCCCTCTCTCTTCCCCAATACTTCTTCTCCCAGTTTTCCCTCCTAATTCTTTCTGTCTCCAATTTTCTCTCACTCCCTAAACTTTCTTACACCTTCTTCAAATTCATAGATGTTAATGGAACACCCTCTGTGCACCAGGCATGATGCCAAGGGGCTCCTCTCTCCTTGTCCTCAGCTGACTTTGTTCCTCCATCTCCTTTTCTCTCTTCTCTGATTCCTCTACTCCTTCGAACCCCTCCCTACATCTTCCCCCCACCCTTAAATGTAGCAAGGTCCCTGAAATTTTTAACCAAAGGTGGGGGCACAAGGGAGAGAAGATTTAGAACTTTAAAGCTCGCAGGTAGTTCTACTCCTGATGTTTTGGCAAGGGGAAGGTTGATTTTCCCAGGACCAGCAGAATCACCCACCTTCCTAGGGAGTTAGGGGTCAGGGAAGGAGAGTCACCCCAGCCTGGCCACCTCCTCCACCAGCCAGAAACATAATGGGCTGAGATGGAGAAGGATGAAGAGAGAGTGAAACACAGAGACCACCTGATGGGCAGGTCCAGACTAGGTGTTAGGTGTCTCTGCATCTCTGTCCATCAGTATTTTCTTCTAGAATCAAAATCTCAGTCTTGTACCCTTGCTATTTTTTTTTCCTTTGATCTCTCTCTACCTAGGACTTTAAGCTCCTGAGGGTAAACTGTCAAGGAGGTTTGAGGAACTCAGATCCCCACATCACAACCCTCCACTCAGCCCCAAAGCATGAAGCAGCTCCTGCCCTCACTGCACCACTCAGATCCCCAGCACCCTCAGATTCTCCAGCCTAGCATCTCCCCAGGCCCTGAAAGTCTGAGCTCAGAACCCCCAGGGTCCCTCTCCTTTTCCTCCCCCTGTTCCCTGAAGTCTTCATCCCTGGTAAAGACCAGGTGGAGCCAGGAGTCCCAGGCCCCTGAGGCCCCTAGGCCATAGCTCAACAGGCTGGGCCACATTCCAGGTGGATTAACCCCTCCAATGCCAAGGGTGAAGAGCTACTAAATCCACCCCCCCCCCCATCTTCCCCAGTCTGGCTTAGACTGGGAACCAGGCCATGTGCTCCAACATTCATTATCTTTGCTTTTCACCTCCAGCTGGGAAACAGAGGGTATGGGGGAAAGGGGGAAGCCCAGGGAGAGGGGGGTATCCCAGAGAGGGATGCTCAGATTCCTAGTCCTTGCAGAGGAATAGTGCTGTGAGCAAAGGCCACCCCAGCTTTCCATGGCCTTCTTCCTATTTTGCCTTGGAGAAGGGGCTGAGAGTTGAGTGAAGAGAGGAAGGGGACAGATAATACATCTCATTTCAGAATCTTGGTTTCTCTGCTTGGTTGGGAAGGGAAGGGGAGGGTCTTAATGAGTCCAGGGTAGAAGAAAAGATCAAGGTATTGAAGACAGTGATACTGAGGGAGTAAAAGGAGATCCTAAAGTAAGAACCAAGATGCCTTGGTTCTTTAGGGAACCTGAGAAGAAAGAGAACACTTCTCTCTTCCCAAGATGCCACCTAAGATGGAAGGGGGAACAGGCAACTAGGGGAAAGGGGCCCTTACAAAGCTGCTTCTCTTAGAGCTGAGGTGGAGCTGAGGGGCGGGCATGGATGAAGGGGCTGCCGGATGGAGGTTGGGGGTGGGGGGGCATCTCCCTGCAGCCCTGCCCGACCCAGAGTCTGGAACAAAGCTGCTCTTGTCAGCTGCTCACCACCGCCGCCCCCCTCCCCTCTGTATAAACACGACCACCTTTTTCCATGACCCCATCCTCAGCCTTGGAGGAGAACCCAGGCATCCTCTGCTCTAGTCTGGGCCCCCAGACGGAACCCCAGGAGGTAGTGGTGGGCTAGGTTTCCCTGGCCTTATGCCACCCTTGGGGGAGTCCAGACCCTGGAGTCTCCACCTCTCATCCCCAGGTGCCCTCCCTCCACCCCTCTGGCCCTAGGGAGGGGCAGTGCCCAGGAGGCAGGCAGGCAGGCAATGCCAGTGGAATGTGTGTGGGCATCCATCGGAGGGCATGGGCAGGGTGGGGCAGAAGGGGGAACTGGAGGTGCCAGTTAGGTGGCTTTCTGAGCCAGAGGTGGGGGTGTGCCGGGGTGGGGGGTGTGCCCTGTGCTACCTACCGGCTACTCTAAGCCACAGTGTGTGTGTGTCTGTTTGTCTGTCTATTTTGGATACCCAAGCTCCAGGTACCCGGTCCTCACTGCCCAATGCCCCCTGCCCCCTTCCCTGTCCTCTCTCTTCTTGCCGCAAGGACACGGGACATTGCCTGTGGTCCTCAATCAGTATCTGAGGAGTACTGGTGAGGGCAGGAGCCAAGGACTGGCACTGCCATGGCCTGGGCCTGAAGGGACACAGTCACCTCGGCTCTTGCCCTCCAGACTCCTTCTCAAGCTCCCTTGCCCTTCTCCCCAACCAAGCACATTCTTACCCTGTGGCCACCTGCAGAGACTCCTACATACTGGGTCAGGTTGAGGGGACTGGGCTGTAACTGCTGAAGACAGAGAGGCATCGTCAGTGGGGTTCCCAGACTAGGACTCCTGGATCTCTGCCCAAGTCTCCCTGCCTTTCCTTTGTTCCATTTGGGATCCCCTCAAGAATACTTTCCGAGGAACCCCCACCTTGTCAGCCAAAAACTTACACCAGAGGGTGGGAGGATTTGGGAGGGAATTCTGAACTGCCGTGGCTTTAAGGAAACTCTGAAGATCCCTATCCTACCCACTAGTCTCTCCAAAGTCCTGGATCCCAAAGGCAGGGGTCACTTGCCTCTGGACCCTTCCTTGCCCTTCTGATGTCCAAGCTCTGCCATTCCACCCAGGAAGGAGGAACTTGGGCCAGCTTGGACCACCAATCCACTTTCAGACTCTCCAGGCAAAGCAGAGGGAGGGTGGGAGGGCAGCGATCTGTCCCCACTGGAGGGAACCCTGTCTTTCCTCACATTCCAAGCACAAAGGTAGGATGGAAGCCCTCTGACAGAAGACTAAGCCCCCAAAGCTCTCCCCCACTACTCAGAGCAGCGAAATGAAGGGTGGATAAAACGCGGTCCAGCCCCAGCCTGTCTAAAATCTTACACATTCCCTTCTCACGTCAGAGCTGACCCCCAAGACGGGCAGGGAGCCCCCTCAAGCCCTGGCACAGCCTGAGCAGTCCTGGGAGGGAGGGAGCCGGCTTCGCTCCTCAGCGCCCCCGCCCCCAGCCCACCTCCCCGAAGGACCCAGGCGTCCGCGGGCGGGCGGACGGGCGGGCGGGAGGGCGAGCCTGCTTCCCCGCCTGACTCACCTGGAGGGGGAGGGAGGGGGAAGGGAGGCCACCGAGCCCCGAGGTCCCGGCGTCGGGCGGTCGTGGGGATGAAGCGTCGCAGTGTCAGGGGCTCGCGGTAATGGGGGGTTCTGGGGGGGCACGGGCTCTAGGCTGGGACAGTCCCGGGGCCTCTCGGAGCCCGCCCGCCCACGTGACCGCCCCAAAATATCCGACACATTTTCTCCCAAACCGCACACTGACTCTGCAGGCGGGGACACGGAAAATATTTTCTTTCTTTTTCTCCCTCCCCACCCCCCCATCTCCCTCCCAGCCCGGCTCCCTCCTCCCCCTCCCGCCCTCGCTCCTCCCTCCCCTGCCGCCTGCCCCTGCCCGGCTCTCTCCTCGGTGCCCTGGGGCTGGGGGGCGGGGGTGAGGGGAGGGGGAGGGGCGGGGCGGCCCAGGACGCCTGGGTCTCTGCCCCTCCCATTTGTTGTGTTTCCGTGGCTCCATCCTCGGGAGGCCGGGCAAGGCTGGCAGAAGAGGTCAGTGTCCTGGGCCTGTGATGCCACTCTTTCTCTCGGGCACTTTTCCCCTTCCTTCCATTTGGAGGGACTGGTTGAATTCTCTGACCAGGCTTCAGTCCAGTGAGGCCAGTCTCTAGTACCTCCGCAGGTTAAGCAAAGGGGTCTGTATTCTAGGCCTCCCGGGGGTGGAGTGACCAGGCAGGGTTTTGCCAGAACAGATGTCACTGTCTTTATGCTTACTTAGCTTTCACCTGCAGGTCAGTGTAATCTCAACTTCTTTTTGCCTACCCCAGATGATCCTCTGGTCCTAGGCGCAGGCTGGTTAAACTAGCGGAGGTTGTGGGGGTTGCTGAGGCCTGGAAGGCCTCCTTCCTCTCACTCTGCCTTGAATAGGCCCCAGGAGTTAAGGAGCCTGGGTCCCTGGCTGCCAGCGTTGTCCCCACCTTAAGGCTTGGATCTGGGAGGGGAGCGACTAGGGAGGAGACCTGGAGGCACCGTAGCTGGGAGTGGGAGGAGCCTTGGGCTGGGTGTGAGGGAGAAAGCCAGAGCCCAGGGTGTGTGTCTGCCTTAACCAGCGCCTGCCTGCCCGCCTGCCTGCCTGCCCGCCGGGTGGATGTGGTAGATGCGCCACGAATGTTGTTGATCCTGTGTGTGTGTGTGTGAGAGAGAGAGAGAGAGAGAGAAAGAGAGAGCAAGGGTGCACGCACATTCACGTGTGCTCACAGTCAGTGTGTGTCTGATGGAAACATTCTCTAATTTCACCTTGATCACCACAAACTCTCAGCCCTAGATTGGGAAACTCGGGGCATCAGTCTCCATTCTACTGACGATAGAAGGAAAGAAAGATTCTGAAGTCCTAGCTCTATACATGGACCCCAAATATACCCACAGGGATTAGGGGTGGGAGTGAGAAAATAGAAGAGGGAGCAGTCTTAGGGGCTGGGCTAGGCTGGAGAGATGTACCCAAAGGGCCTTCCCCAGCAACAATCCCAGGGTGATCAGCACTGGGGACATGGACTCCTGGTCATGTCACATTTTCCATGCTGGAATTACTTTGCTCTGTCCTTGCTGCTACCCAGGGGGCCAGATGTCCTTCCTCCAGGGAAAGGCCACTTTTGGTAGCCAGAGTCAGATGGGGGAGGAGGGAGTAGGGGCATGCTGCGATGATCTCAGGAGAACAGGAGACGTCAATGGAGGTGCAGACAAGGCCCTCCCTTTCACTCTAGGGGTGGAAAGAGCTGGGAATAGGTACTCCAGGGTCCCGTCCCCAGGTGGCCTGGCTGATGTTGACTTTGCTTGGTTACCCTGGGAGCAACTCTCGGCAATGTGGGAGGAGCTGGTGTCAGAGAGTTGGAGCCAGGCGTCCAGGCAGGGGTGGGATGGCGCCCCGCCTGTGTGGCAGGGATTCTGCCAGGAGGCTGCCAAATTAACCCCTCCTGCCCTGGTGGTGGTGGCTGGTAGAAGGAGGGCGGGCCCAGCTGCGGTTAGTGAATGTGACCCTAATTCCCCCCTCCCCCTTCCAGCACATCTGTACTTGGTTTACAGTGAATGAGTCTCCTGTCCTCATGAACCGGGCGAGGCCCTCCCTGGCCCCTGGCAGGGCATCCTGACACAGAATCAGGCATCACTCCCATAATGCTCTCCCTGCTGGGTATCTCCTCTCGCAATGTGTCCCATTTTCTTTCTTAGAGGGGCTCAGGAGATGGTCCCCAAAAGCTGGAGTTCTGAGACTCTGCAGCTAAGGTAGCAAAGAGGGACTAAAGGGGAGAGGGACGACAAAACATTTGGTATGGACAGGAGAGAATAAGAATTCCATCTGTTTTTTCCCTCTTCTTTGTCTTGGTCGGTCTGTCTGTCTGTCTGTCTGCCTGTCTCCTGTCTGCCTCTGTCTTTGTCTCTGGTGAGTGTTTGTACATCATCAGTCTTGGTAACTGTGACTCCTCCCTTCTGGTGGCCTCCTCGGTCCCCAGCCAACGACAGCAGCTGGGGGGGTGGGGGGGTGCCCAGGAAGACCCGCCCAGTGCCTGCCCCTCCTCTTGGTATTGCTGTGCCTCCACCCCGCCCTTCCCCAGACCCAAACACTGGGGTCTGTTCAGGGACTAGTGCAGTAAGTAAGTAAACCAAACAACCTAGTCAGACTGGGGTTCAGATTCTTTTCTCCTTATTGCATTGGGACCAGTGTTCTGTACAGGGATCCTCAGAAGGGATTCCACTTTGGAAACTGGTAGCCAGAACCCCTCAACTGCTCTTTCTCTTTGATCATCCCTATTTCAGGCTTTGTTCAGTATGTGGTTGTGCCACTCCGTCACCCAGGCAACTGGGAGAAATTATATCTTGGGGACCCTAGGATCAGATTTCCTTTGCCCCTCCATCACAAAGATCAAAAGGATAGATCCAGAAGAGAGGAAAAAGATCCAGACACTGACTTTACCTTGACTTTGCTATATTGCCCCACCCCTAATTTTTCACCCCGACCCCTCCCCACCAGCGACAGGAAACTGAATATGTTCCCATGCCCGTCTGATGCTGGGGGGAATGTCCTTTGCCACACTCAGAGGTGGCTGGCAGGTGTCTGCAGGAGATGGGAGAAGCTATGTTACAACCCCCAAGGACATCATTAAGGCATGGAAGTGCCATCGGGGCTTGGAGACCTGGGCACCCAGGGAGATGTGATGAAAACATGTTTTGTACAACACGTGTCTTCTCCTTTCCTACCCTTCCCTCCTCTCCCACCTCCTTTCTCTAGGCCTGCTCCGTACCAAGACTGGTGCCCTGCCCCAGGTGCTTCCTCAATTCTACCCCATGTACCAGGCCTATTCTGCTGCTTGCCAGTTTGTTGGCTCTCTAGGTGAATGAGTTTGTGTGTGGAAAGTCCTTGCCAGCCTCAGTGCTGCCCAGATTCCCACATAGAATAAGATCTTGATTTTTTTTAACATCTTGATTTTGAAACACGGGATTTTAGGACTAGCCTAAACAACTCTAGGAATTTCTTCCCTGAACATGCACCACTCATTAATTCAACAAATCTTTATTAAGTATCCACTGTATGCCAAGCGCTGTGCTGGGCCCTGAGAATATTCTGGTATGGCCTCTGCCCTTGCAGACTCATAGTCGGCTGGACAAGTCAGATGTTATCCGAGTAATCCACAAAATTGAAAGTGATAACCAGCATGGAGGGAAATGGGGTACTATGGGAATGGATCCTAAGAGATTTCCCCCAGTCAAGGAGGTCAGAAAAGGCTTCTAGGAACAAAATGAAGGGGAGAGTGGAGCGAAAGGAGGGTAATAAGTGAGGGTGGTAGAAGAGTATGGGTAAGATTATGGAATCAGGGTCTGGCTTCCAGTTATCCTGCTCCCCTAGAAAGAAGGGTGCCCTGTATTCCTGCTCACCAAGTAGATTTCGATGAGCTGTAAGGGAGGGGTGGTAAGCATTTCCTAATGGCTCAAGCAGGACCCTGAGGCACTTAGTGACCCTGTCCTGGATGGATTCCACCCATTCCTCCAACTCTTCCAGAAAGGGAAACAGAGGTACAGAGTGGAAAGAGGCTTAGACTTGAGATTAGACACAGAAAACAGGGAGGGCCTCACACTGGTGGCAGATCTCCAGGGTGAGGGTTTCCTGCATTTGCCCAGCTGGAGTCTCCCCAGACAGAAAAGTCTTCTCGTTTGAGCTGTTCTATCATGCACCTCCCCGCTCTCAATCCAGCCCTGACCTGTCCCACTCCCTGGAACAGGAGCGGGTCTGCCTCCACCTTGCCTGGAGTGTGTGTGAGGTGAGTGCTCCGGGTGTCTGCCAATCACTGTGTGGGTGGGTGTAGCAGTCTGTTTTGCACAGAACCTCCATCCAGGGGCTAGGGGTTATCTCTCCTCTGTCCACTGGGAGGCTACCAGTTCCTCCTGCCCAGACACCAAGTTTCCAAGGTTCTTCCTTTCCAAAGAAAAGGAATTGATTGGAGGAGAAAGCCAACTTCTTTGTAGTTGCGCCTCCTCCAGAGCTGACAAAGAGGTCATGGGACCAATGGAGTTAAGTTCCAGCCCTGCTCTGACCCACTTTCCTCCCTGTGCCCACATCCCCTGGGGCCAGGGTGCTGGGTGGGGCCAACCTGGCAACCCTGCACCCACACCTGGGACTTCCCCTGGATGGAAACTCCCAGAACCCTGCTGTCCTGCCTCCCCTGCCAACTTCCACCGACTGCCTGGGATCTGTTCAACTTCAATCTGCTCCTCTTGTGTGCCAGCTCTTGGCCAGACTGCTTCTCTGCCCCAGCCCCCAGAGGCCCCTGAGGATATGGGCCCACTCTCTAGGACATTCTTTGATGTTTGGCTGCCCCTTCTAGTAGACTTCTTTGAAGAAAAGATGTAAGCCTGGAGGAGGGAGGTATGAAGCTATCCTTTGTTGAGCACCTACTATGTGCCAGTCACTGTGCTAGAGATATATATTGCTCACCTAATGCACCCTGCAGTCCAGAGAGGTAGTATTTCATAGAAGAGGGAGCTGAGGGCCTCCCTGGTGGCGCAACAGGTTAAGTCTCAGCCTGTGAAGCTGTCCGCAGCCACTGCAACATGAGTTCAGCCCCCGGCCAGGGAGATTCCCATATGGCGCAGCAGACCTCTCCTGCCTCTCCTGCTGTTCCCCTCAGCAGTGTACTTCAGTAGATCAGCCTGTTCTGCTCCCTGCTCTGCCTCTGATGAATCCTCTCACCACCCAACACCTCTGGCCTACATCCCAGTTCTTGTATGCATAAATAAATAAATCTTAAAAAAAAAAAAAAGAGGGAGCTGAGACCAGAGAGGTTAAACAACTTGCCCAATATCACCCAGGAAGGCCAGAGTTAAGATGAGCTGGTGGTCTAGAAGAACTCTCATTTCCACAGACCACCTCTTCTACAGTGCAGCTGCACGTCTCTCCCTGGGATGAGAAACTTGGGAAATTTCATCCAGTCCAATTCAACAAATGTTTATTGAGCATCTGCTATTTGCTAGGTACTGACAAATGCCAGGAATACAGAAATCCTCAGCGCCTGGTGGGAAAGATAGGTGGATGGACTAGGAAGTATCTAACCAGTATAGTGATCTGAAGGAAGCAGATTGGAGCAGAAAAAGAAGTGGTAGTTTTATTTTCTCTTTCTGTAGAAGGTACAGTATAAATAGGAATAAAGTGAACACCAATTAAAGGCCTTCCAGATCAAGAAAGAATATTTTCTACACCCCAGAAGCAACTCTGGGTCCCCGTACCTTCCCCAATCCCTAAAAAGTAACCACCATCCTGATTTTTGTGATAATTATTTCCTTGTTTTTCTTCAGGGTTTAGCACATACGCGTGCATTCCTAAACAATATTGCTTCGTTTTGCCTCCTTTTGAAGTTCCTACAACTGGAGTGAAACTGGATTACTCTTTTGGGACTCACTGTGTTCAATTTCTTATGTCGTGACACAACTAGGATATAGTTTTTGTGTTGTTATGTGGGATTTAGTTGTCTAGCTGTTCGCAAGTTATTTTTTTTATTCTACTGTTGGTAGCTGTTTAGGTTGTTTTCAGTGCGGGCTATTGTAATGCTACTCAGAACATGCTTGTACAGGAGTCCTGTACAGACATACAAGAGTTTTTCCAGGCTATAAAACTAAGAGTCAAAGTGTATCTACAAGCAATCTCAAATTTTTCAGATAACGTCAAATTGTTGTCCAGAATGGTTATACCAGCCACACAGAAGGCAGAACATTTTAACCAGAGAGGGGGTAGGACCAAGGACCCCCCTATACTTTCTTGCCTAAGACCTTCAGTGGTTTCCCCTTTTACAGAAGTAAAGATGCAGCTTCCTGAGACCCTGTGAGATGGGGCCTCTGCTTCGCTCTCTGACCTGTGCCCTTAGGATTCTCTTCTTTGCGCTTGCTGTCTCCCTTCTCTGGAATGTTTTTCCATTAGATTATTTCCCTTCAGGTCTTTGCTAAATATTTCTCGTGGTGCTTTCCCTGACTACTGAATTTTAGATTGCAAACCCCAGCACTCCTTATCTCCATCTCAGCTTGAGCTTTCTGCATACTCAGCCACTTGGGCTGGGGCTCTCTCCTGATCTGTCAGGACTCAATAAATTGTGTATCCCCCAAAAACTTAAGGAGTCACCCATGACTCTTGGGGTGCTGGTCTAGCTGCCCCTTCTATGGACCCACCTCTCTGAGTCATTTTTTTTTAAACATGGCTGTCCACCACCCCCCAATTTAGTTTTTCCTTGCCCACCCACCCCTCACTTTTTGGGGAGCTCAATAAAAGAGGAAACTAATCTGTCTTGTTCACTGTCAAGGCAGTGCCTGGTGCACGATAGACCCTCAAATAATAATTGTTCAGGATGAATGTCAGTTTCCCAGAGACAGCCAGGAACCCCCCACACCTGGGACTTGCCCTGCCTGGAAACTCCCAGAATCTAGGCATTCTCTTTCCACTGCCAGCCCGTGGACTTCCCTGGCTCAGTCTCAGAGCACTTCAGCTGCTGCTGTTTCCTTAACTCTCCTTTGGGAACTGTCTGGGGGCCCTGAATAGTCAGTCAGACCATCAGGAGAGTTTTGGGGGGAAGGGTGGGGGCCCTTACCCAGGCAGGGGCGGGTGTCTAGAGTTCAACAAATACTTTTTGATTAAATAAAGGGGAGGACTTCAGAGATGCTAGGACCTTTCCAGGTGGAAAAAGGAAAGAGGGAGCTGGGAGCAGAAGGAACCATGTGAACAAAGGGCTGAGCGGAGGCATGAAAGTGCGTGTCATATTAGAAGAATGTGTTCTGGTCTGGTGCAGTTGGAGGGTTTTCAGTCGAGGGAAAGGTGACAGGAAAGCTTTGCTGGGCAAGCCTGGAAGGGGAAGGCTGGATGGGGAGCTCTGAGCTCCCCGCAGACTCAGCAAGGCTCTGCAGTCTTAAGTTTAATCCTGCTCCACCCCTGCCCCCACAGTCCTCCACTCCTACCCTCCCTTCACCAGCCCCCAACCTGGCCACTCCTGCGGCTACATGGACTTCTCTCTGGGTCTGCGCTTGGGACCTCGGAACAAAAAGGCCACCAGCCAATATCTCCCGCCACCCTCTGGTCCTGGCCTGCCAGTTGCTTCTTGTCTGGTCTGCGGCCCCTCTGCCTGTGCCTGCCCCTGCCCCGGCTGCCCCCCTCCCACCTACTCCAGCACTGCCTGTCCCTCTTACACAACTACCTGTCCCTCCTGTCCCAGCCTCCCCAGCCCACCCTGTACCTGCCCCTATCCTCCCTGTCCTGCATGTCCTTCTCTGACTTGTCCCCATGGCTTCTGCGTCCAGTGCTCTGGTCCCCATCTAACCTGCTGCCGCCCCTCATCTTGCCCCATTTACTCTCACTCCAGGGGTCAAGCTGCCCATTTGAGCTCCTGCCTGGGCTGTAGTGACAGCTGTGTCTGTGGTCAAGGGGCGTCCTGGGGGCGTCCAGGCTCCACTGACCGCTGCAGCTGCTGCTTCAGGGGACAACGCACCTCTCAGGGGCGCTGTCTGATTGTCTAGGTGAGCTGCTGCCCCAAGAGACTGTAAGGCTCCTGGAGCACGTAGGTCGCTCCCTCCTCAGGCAGGAGGCAGATGTTCTGAGTGGAACTAGGAGAAGGATCAGCTGACCCCCTCACTCAGGCAGGTAGAGGCAGCAGGCTGCTCAGTACCTCCCTGCCTTCCCTCCAACCTCCCTCCTCTGTCCTCAAGTGACAGTGGGGATCTGCTTTGAAGTTAGTTTCTGGGCAGTCACCTGCTGGTTCCAGAACCTCCTCTTCTGCAACTTCTGGAATGGAAAGTGTTCTTCTCTGTGGTCCCTAAAGGTGAGCAAGTTGGTCTTTTCTCCTTCTAGTCAGCCTCCCCTGAAGACCTTTCTCAGCTCACTTCTCTGCAGTTCCAGGTAAGATGGATTCTTCCTCTAGAGGCAAAGGGACACCTTTATCCAGGGGGAACTTCTTGCTCCTTGGACCTCCACCCATATCCCTGGCTGATCCAAGAGTCTCTGAACCCCTTACTTCTCACCTGAGCCAGGCAAAGAAGGTCAGTAACTCTTGGCCCAGAAGCAGAGGCTAAGCTGAGGACTCCTCCCGGTGCCCTCCCCTCGGATGTCGTGACACCCTCCATGGTCTTTTGCTTCTAGGACCGTGGTGCTCCCAGCCTGGACGTCTTGTCTTTCAGATCTCTGAGTGCTGGCCCAGCCTCATGACCTCAATCTCCCAGGAGTAATCTTATCTGTGACATCCCTGCTCGTCTGGCATGGGGGT
Source organism: Scalopus aquaticus (assembly GCA_004024925.1). Taxonomy (NCBI): domain Eukaryota; kingdom Metazoa; phylum Chordata; class Mammalia; order Eulipotyphla; family Talpidae; genus Scalopus; species Scalopus aquaticus. Next base: position 69,463 of record PVIJ01002952.1, read on the forward strand.
AAGAGAAGCTGGAACCCTTGACTCCAACTCCTAACGATCCAATCCACACATAACTAATTGTAAGTCCCTGTCTCTGAAGGCGGGACTGGGAGTTTGGAGACTGTCACCGAGAGAAAGCGAAAGACCTGATTATCTGCCCAGTACTGAATACTAAGCTCCCCTCCGAATTTCTCAAGTTCTGTGACACTAATCTGTTTCAATCTTCTTAGCATCTTTCTCAGACCCTTTGTTGTTTCCTTTCTGTCCCTGCTGATCTTCCCTTCTGTCTTTCTCCCTCACTCTCCATTTGTTTGTTGTTATTTTTTTTATAAGTAAATCTTTTTTTTTTTAAGATTTGTTTATTTATACATACAAGCTGGGGTACAGGCCAGAGGCTTGGGGCGGCGAGAGGGTTCACCAGAGACAGAATGGGGAGCAGAACAGGCAGATCAGAAATACACTGCTGAGGGGAACAGCGGGCGAGGCAGGAGAGGTCTGCCACGCCAGGTGGGATTCTCCCGGGCTGGGTGTTAAACTCGTGTTGCCGCTGCTGACAGCTCCACAGCGCAGCGCTCAACTGATGCGCCACCAGGGAGGCCTTCACTCTCCATTTGTTTCCTTCTTTCTCTCTATCCCTGAGACATTCTTTCTTTATCTAACTTGCACTTTTACATGTTTTCCCCATTCACTATCCTTATAATTTGTCCCCCTTCTAATTTTTTTTAAAGGTTTTATTTATTTTTGCGTAGAAGAACTGGGGTGCAGGCCAGAGTTACAGGGGATGAGAGGACTCACTAGAGAAAGAGTGGGGAGCAGAGCAGGTGGATCTACTGAAATACACTGCTGAGGGGAGCAGCCCGCGAGACAGGAGACGTCTGCTATTCTACGTGGGGGTCAGCTCCCTGGCCTGGATCCAACTCAGACTGCCACAGTGGGTGGGCCGTGAGGGTGGGCCATTGAGGTGATAGTGCCATGATTTAACCCGTAGGTCATCAGGGAGGCCCCTCTCCTTCTAATTTAATACCCACTTAACCTGTATGTCTTTTTGTTTCCCTCTTCCCTGTCTCAAGCTGTGTCTTCATGTTTACTTACTTCTTTGCTCTTTCAGTCCACTTCATCTCTCTGCTTGTCTGTCTTTTTCTGCATTTCTTTCTCATCTCTTCATTTCTGTTTCTCTCTGCCCTTGTTTCTCTTCCTATCTTCTGTATCCAGCTCTTTTTATATTTCTTTTCTATCTGCCTCCACATACTGAGTTTGCTATTTCCCTCTCTTTCTCTTAATCTCTCTCCCCACCCCCCTTCTTACCAGGTTCCTGCAGCTGTCTGCACACCAGGCCTATGCCATGCCCATCTCATTGATGCCAAGGACCAGGACACCAAGGTGCGCGGTGTCTGTCACACGTGCGTTCATGCCCTAAAGTGAGTGAAGACTGGTCACAGCCACCAGAGTAGCCCCCTCTTTCCCGGCCCACTGTTCAGACCATCCATCCCTGCTCAGGGATGCTTCTCCCAGCTTCTTATTCTGGAAATTAGCAATTAAAATGAAAAAGAATTAAGCATTTACACTGCCTATCCTATAGAAATTATATTTTAGGGTAGCCAAAAGTTCTAAGGGGTGGAGAAAACATCTTATTTATAGAAGATGTGAAATAAATAGGGAATTAGAAAAATAACCATTTTGCAATCCCTAATGACAGTATTGATCAGATCCTTCCTTGGTGGCCTAGGGGTTAAGTCTCAGCACTGTCATTCTAATGGCCTGAGTTCAATTCCCCAGCCAGGGAGATTCCCACTTGGTGAGCAGACCCCTCCTGTCTCGCCTGCTCCTCCCCTCAGCAGTGGATTTCAATAGATCTACCTGTTCTGCTCCCCACTCTCTGTCTGGTGAATCCTCTCACACACAGCCCCCGGTATCTCTGGTCTACACCCCAGTTCTATGCAAAAATAAAATCTTAAAAAAAAAAGTATTGGGGCCTCCCCGGTGGTGCAGCGGTTGGGCGCTGCGCTGTGGAGCTGTCGACAGCGGCGACGCAAGTTCGACGCCCGGCCAGGGAGAATCCCACATGGCGCGGCAGACCTCTCCTGTCTTGCCCGCTGCTCCCCTCAGCATTGTATTTCTGATCTGCCTGTTCTGCTACCCGCTCTGTCTCTGGTGAACCCTCTCGCTGCCCCACGCCTCTGGCCTGTACCCCAGCTTGTATGTATAAATAAAAAAATAAATCTTTAAAAAAAAAGTATTGATCAGTGTAAGAATCATCACCAAGGGTGATGTTTGATGGAGAACTTTACAATGAAGTAATCAAGCTGTTGCCACCTTACCCCACTGATGAATCTTAGTTTCACTAAAAGGAGTACACCACACGCCATGGACCACAGATGGGAAGCAACCAGAAACACTCACCACTCCCTAGGAAGAACTCCCATGGAACAAAAACAACAGAAGAGGATCCAGGTCAAATCTTCCGTTTAAGAGGAATCACGAGAGCTGACACAAGAAAGTAAGAAGACATCCAGATGTGGGACAAAGAAAATCTGATCCAGTTTCTTCAACTGGTCAATGGCTGGGGCAAAAAAGTGAGAGGAGACATAGAAACTACTTCATGGAACATGTGGACCTTGTTTGGTTTCTGATTTGAACAACGTAGCTATAAAAAGGCATTGTTAGACAACTGGAGATATTTGATTATGGATCTGGTATTTATGATGCCAAGGAAACAGTACTGATTTTGTTAGATATAAAAATGGCTTTGGGGGGGCCTCCCTGGTGACGCTAGGGGTTAAGTCTCAGCACTATGAAGCTATCTGCGGCCACTGCAGCATGAGTTCAATCCCCAGCCAGGGAGCTAACCCACATGGTGACTTGCCCGCTGCTCCCCTCAGCAGTGTATTTCAGTAGATTTGCCTGTTCTGCTCCCCAGTCTGTCTCTGGTGAATCCTCTCTCACACACACACACCCGCCCCTGCCCCAAACCTCTAGCCAACACCCAAGCTTGTATGCATAAATAAATAAATCTTTTTAAAAAATGGCTTTGGGGCTCTGTAAAAAAAAAAAGTGGGGTGAGGGTCTTTATTTCTTGGAGATTCATAACTAAGTAAGTTTGGAGTGAATTGACATCTTTAATTTTAAATATTTTGAAAAATGAAAAGGGTCAAAAAGAGAGTAATAAAAGGGAAAAGGGGCCCTCCCTGGTGGCACAGTGGTTAGGCGCTATGTTGTGGAGCTGTGGGCAGCGGAGACACGAGTTCAACGCCCGGCCGGGGAGATTCCCACATGGCGCGGCAGACCTCTCCTGCCTTGCCCGCTGCTCCCCTCAGCACTGTGTTTCCGTCATTCTGCCTGTTCTGCTCCCCACTCTGTCTCTGGTGAATGCTCTCACCACCCCACACCTCTGGCCTGTACCCCAGCTTGTATGCACAAATAAATCTTAAAAAAAAAAAAAGAGAAAAGTGATTAAATCACAATATTGTTGAATTAAATATGTAGGATTTTACAGAACTATGTTCTCTACCTTCCTGAATGTTTGGACATATTAATATTAAAAATTAATATGATGCTTTTCTGCTAAGTCCGGTTCCCAGTAACTCCCAGAGCACCTTCCCCTCCTGCCTTGAAAGGCAGGACTTCCCATGTGGCTTCCTACACACAGACTGCCCTCCCTGTCATCTACTGGAAACATATCCTGTTCACAGGCAGCCCATTATTCCTTCCCCTGCTCTACTGGAAAATTTCTCATATTTAGGACCTCTCCCAGGTATGCTTCACAACTCTGGGAGACGAGGGAGCCTTAAAGCAGAAACATATTTTTAATAGATCTGATAATAAACAAAAATAACCCAAAATAATGGGCTCTTACTGTAAGTGTCTCTGTTAGATGCTTCTGCACAAAATACAATTTCAATCATGGGAGAAAACTGGCCTCCATCCTGGAAAATAGTAGGCAAGGAATGTGAGGTCACCCTATCTCACCCGCCTCCATTCAGGACGGCCTTCAGCCTGGAAGAAAAGACCACCATGAACTGAGAGAGCATGTGTCGTAAGTTCAAGGAGCTTCAGTCTGGTACACAGATGGAGGGTATTTAGGTCCCCCATGCCTTTACTCCCTGAATCACTTTGAAGAAATCATGATTTTTGAGTCATGATGTTTCTTGCTGAATGTATTGGGAACTACCACACCTTTCTCCCCTGCCACTTAGGGATAAAGGAACTTGAGAACTTGTAGGCTATAAACCTCAGTTGTTTCCTTTATTATAAGAAAGTATGTCTTTCTTTTTTTTTTTTTTTATACATACAAGCTGGGGTACAGGCCAGAGGCGTGGGGCGGCGAGAGGGTTCACCAGAGACGGAGCGGGTAGCAGAACAGGCAGATCAGAAATACACTGCTGAGGGGAGCAGCGGGCAAGGCAGGAGAGGTCTGCCACGCCATGTGGGATTCTCCCCAGCCGGGCGTCGAACTCGCATCACCGCTGCCGACAGCTCCGCAGCGCAGAGCCTAACCGCTGCGCCACCGGAGAGGCCCTAAGAAAGTATTTCTTGAGCTATAATCTCAGTCCCTACTGCCCTTTACCCACCAACCTTTAGTATAAAGAAAACCCATATTTACTAATTACCTGTTCAGGTAGGTGAATTCATTTAAATTTTTCTAAAATCATATGAGCATGGTATTGGAAAGATCTGGATCTCAGTTCTGACTCTACCTCTTACCATGTGACTCTGGGCAGGAGTGTTACCTAGCCCTTCCAGCTCTGGAGGATAATAATAGTATCTACCTTGTAGGTGGTTGTGACAGTGAAATAATTCTTCTATAGCAGTGGACTAGGACTTCTTAAAATAGAGCTTAGGTACATAAAAACTGATAAGTGTTACCAGTTAATATGGTGCAGGAATTTTAAGAGTAATTTAAATGGCTAAACTTCATTCATTTATTCATCAAATACTTATTTAATTTAAAAGAATACCAGTAACCAGGGGGCTCCCTGATGGTGCAATGGGTTAGGCAGAGCACTGTGGAGCCGTTGGCAGCTGTGGCATGAGTTCGATGCCTGGCTGGGGAATTTCCCACATGGTGCAACAGACCTCTCCTGCCTCATTCGCTGCTCCCCTCAGCAGTGTGTTTCCTCAATCTGCCTGATCTGCGCCCCCACTTGCTCTGTTTCTGGTAAACCCTCTGACTGCCCCACACCTCTGGCCTGCACCCCAGCTTGTATGCATAAATAAATAAATCTTAAAAACAAACAAACCAGTAATCATTTTAGGTACTGGGAATACTACTGAACAAAACAGATAAAGATCTGTAGAAAGAAGAAATAATACATAAAATATATAGTGTACCCAATGGTGCTATGGAGAAAATGCAGCAAAGGAGAATAGAGTTGGTGGGAAAGCAGGTAGACTGCTGTGGGGAGGCGGTGTTGTTGCTTCTTTAAACAAGATGACCAAGAAGTTCTCTCCGATAAGGTGACATTTCAACAGACAACTAGAAGGGCTGAGGGAGGGGACCATGTGGCTATCAGAGAGAACCAGAACTTTACAGGGCACAGTTTGGAGAAGCGCTGCGGGAATATGAGATGAGGGTGGAGGAGTAACAGAGAAACAGAGTGCAGATGGTTTTCAGGCCATTGTGAAGATCTTGGCGTTTATGCTTAGTGAGATGAGAAACCACTGGAGGGTCTGAGGAAAAATTAGTAAGGCTAGAGACAGGGTAAAAAACGTCTCCAAGTTAATACTGCTTGTAAGTCGCAGAAGGTGAGCGTTCATTTCCAGGGCAGAAGTTCTTAACCCTACCCAGCTGCTGAACTTAAGGCTTTTTCTTTCTTTCTTTTTCTTTTTCTTTTTTTTTTTTTTTTTAAGAAATTGGGACACTGTGAAGTTATGTGACTTCCCTGAGGCCACACAGCTGGTTAAGTGACTGGGGTGGGATTTGAGCTTAATTTGTCTGGGAATCCGAGTTCAAGTCCTTTTGCACCACACTGCCTCCCTCAGGTGTCTGGGCCATACTGACTTCTGGCCTGGAGGTCACTAGGAATGAGACGAGGAAACCCCGGGGCCCGACTAGGTTTAGGTGTTGCTGAGGAAGCTCCAGCCCCAGGCTCTGCAGGCTTGCAGGAATTTTCCCGGGCACAACTATGCCTCCAACCTACGGCGCTGAGGAAGAGAGGGAAAGTGGATCTTCATTTCGGGGTGGCCCCTTGGGTACCCAGGAGTCGAGGAAGAAACGTCTGAAGAGCGTAGAGCACGAGGCAGGATCGCCGGCAACCAGCGCCACCGCTCTGGCCGCTCCCCAACACAGCCGCCAGTGTCTAGAGCTTGACGCCCAGGAGCGGTAAAAAGGCGGAGCAGGGGCGGGGTTTGAGCGCCGCGCCCCCGTCACGTGACCAAGCCATCATGGCGGTGCCCAGAGGCCTACTCGGCTCCCGGAAGCAGGCTGTGAGGGGCGGGCGCGCTGCTACCGCAACCCGAGCCGGAGCCGGAGGTAGAGTGGCGAGGGCGGCCGGGCGGCCTGGAGCCGGACGCGTCCGGAGCGTCCCCGCAGACCGGGGCAGCAGGTGAGACGGGGTCTGAACGAGACGCGAGACGGTGTGGCGGCGCTGGGACACTGGACTGGTGCTAGGGGGCGCAGGGGCTCGTGACCTGGAGGAGGGGGAATCTGAGATGCACCGTATGAATGTGAAACCACTAGAGAGGCCCGTGCTGGCGGGAGATATGCCCGGGACATACACCGAAACATTGAGGGCAAAAATGGGCTTCCCAGAGAGGATGGGAGGTAATAGAAAGAAGAATGCAGAAGCTGCTGTGGAATTGGGCAGAAACCTCTTTAAAGCTTGCAGGGTTAGGATTTTTGAAGGGACTCCCTCTTTGCAATGTCAGGCAAGGGTGGGGCGAAAGCTCCATCTTCTCCCCTCTCCTCTTACCCCTCCCTGCCCCACAGTGTCCTAAGAGACCGCTCTGACAGGTCACTCCTCCCACCCACTCAACTGGTCCCTCCGGTCTGAGCTCTGGGGGAGTGGAATTGAGGGGTGGGGAAATACAGTCGGCAGGGGGGTTGGGTGGAGCTGCCTTCAGCATAGATAGCCAGCCCCTTGTCAGAGCTACTGGAGCAATGGATGTTACCCTGAATCCCCCTTCTCTCCCCAGGTCGTCCGGGGACCCGCCATGCTGGTGACTGCCTACTTTGCCTTTGTGGTCCTCCTGGCTGCCTGCCTGGGGCTAGAACTGTCAAGATGCCAGGCTAAACCCCCTGGAAGGGCCTGTAGTAATCCCTCCTTTCTTCGTTTTCAACTGGACTTCTATCAGGTCTACTTCCTGGCCTTGGCAGCTGACTGGTTGCAGGCCCCCTACCTCTATAAACTCTATCAGCATTACCACTTCCTGGAGGGTCAAATTGCCATCCTCTATGTCTGTGGCCTCGCCTCCACAGTCCTCTTCGGACTAGTGTCCTCCTCACTTGTGGATTGGCTAGGTCGCAAGAAGTCTTGTGTCCTGTTCTCCCTCACTTACTCTCTATGCTGTTTAACCAAACTGTCTCGGGACTACTTTGTGCTGCTGGTGGGCCGAGCACTTGGTGGACTGTCCACCGCTCTGCTCTTCTCAGCCTTTGAGGCCTGGTACATCCACGAGCATGTGGAGCGGCATGACTTCCCTGCTGAATGGATCCCAGCTACCTTTGCCCGAGTTGCCTTCTGGAACCATGTGCTAGCAGTCGTGGCAGGAGTGGCAGCCGAGGCTGTAGCCTGCTGGATGGGGCTGGGGCCTGTAGCTCCCTTTGTGGCCGCCATCCCTCTTTTGGCTCTGACTGGGGCCTTGGCCCTTCACAACTGGGGAGAGAACTATGATCGGCAGCGTGCCTTCTCCAGGACCTGTGCTGGGGGCCTCCGCTGCCTCCTGTCAGACCGCCGTGTGCTGTTGCTGGGCACCATACAGGCCCTATTTGAGAGTGTCATCTTCATCTTTGTCTTCCTTTGGACGCCTGTGCTGGACCCACATGGAGCGCCACTAGGCATCGTCTTCTCCAGCTTCATGGCAGCCAGCTTGCTTGGCTCTTCCCTGTATCGCATCGCCACCTCCAAGAGGTACCACCTTCAGCCCATGCACCTGCTCTCCCTTGCTGTTCTCATCGTCGTCTTCTCCCTCTTCATGTTGACTTTCTCCACCAGCCCAGGCCAAGAGAGTCCAGTGGAGTCCTTCATAGCCTTCCTGCTAATCGAATTGGCCTGTGGGCTCTACTTTCCCAGCATGAGCTTCCTGCGGAGAAAGGTGATCCCTGAGACAGAGCAAGCTGGGGTACTCAACTGGTTCCGGGTACCCCTGCACTTGTTGGCCTGCCTGGGCCTCCTCGTGCTCCATGACAGTGATCGCAAAACGGGTACTCGGAACATGTTCAGCATCTGTTCTGCCGTCATGGTGATGGCTCTGCTGGCAGTAGTGGGGCTCTTCACTGTAGTGAGGCACGATGCTGAGCTGCGGGTGCCCTCACCCACCGGGGAACCCTATGCCCCTGAGCTGTAACGGTTGTTCCAGAACAAGGGGACTGTGACAGACTCGAATCCTGCCTCTCCAGGGCTGTACAGATCTCTCTGTGAATGACTTCGCAACTCTCTGGCCTCTCAATCTGTCCTGGGACCCCTCCTGCCAGTGCTTTGGGTTGGGGAACACCTGGGCATGGTGAACTGGAAAGAAGATGCCAAATGTTGCCTCTGTGTTACTCCCTTTCCCTTTTAAAATAAATTCTTTAATCATTCATTGATTTGATTTACTCTTCTCTCCTGTACCCACCTCAGTAGTCTCTGGTGAGTTTTGAGGACAGAGGTGGGTTCCCCCAGAAGCATGTATTTCTAACTTTTCTAAGACTTTCCCCTTAAAGTGAGAGCTACAGAATCAGCACTCAGCAGAACTGGGTAGGAAATGCCTGAGGCCCCTAGGTTCTCCTCATCTCTTTACCCTGGAGATAGGCACTGTCCCAAACTGCCAAACAAAACCCTTGCTACACAGCCAGGGTGAAAGTTTCTCTGGAGCAGTTGGGGTAAATGCTCAAGCAACTGAGTGAAGATTCCAGGGGCTGGGGCAACTTCTCTGACCACTCCTTGGAGTAAACCCAGGGCCTCCGTGCAGGAACAAGCTTCTCCCTGCCTTCTGCCTCTCTGGCTATGAATGCACTGTTTGTCCAGCATCACCTGGACCCTGCAGGGCCTGTACCCTTGCATGAAACCTCAGGGAAGGTGCCAAGGGGAGAGAGCAGTGGGACATCTTGTCTGTACCTGACTCTTCCCCACCCAGCCTCAGTGAGGGTGACGGAGCCATCAGGGCAGGAAATAGTACTAGTGGGAACACCAGTTCTATGGGCCCCTCCCTGCCTCACCTCTGATTATATCTGCCTTTCCTCCTCCCACCAAAACCTGGTCTTCTCAGGGAAAGCAGAGCCAGCTTTAAGAAGGGTGGGGTAGAGGGAGAATAGGCTTAAGGGTGTGTCCTGGAATGTGCTTAAAATGGGTATAGGGAACCCACCTGTTCTGGAAAGGGATTGACAGAACACAAAGGCACAGGAAATGGTCCCAGACCATTTCCCAGACAGGAAGATGCAAGAGATTCCAAGCCCTGCAAGTCCCAACTTGTGTGAAGAGAACATCAGCTAGTGCTGCAGGAGCCTCTGCAGCCTGGATGGGCTTCTGCAGGGTGAGGCTGAGGGGTGGAGTGGGTGGTGGTCTCAGGTCCCTGCTCAGAGCAGAAAAAAATACATGTTCTTCCACCCAGGCTGAAGGGAATGAAGTTGAGGTTAAGTACAGAAAAACATCCTTTCCTTCCTCCATCTTGAGACCAAGACAGTCTGCTACAGTAACTCCACTTCCTCTTTCTGACTATTATAACTTAAAGTTATCTGTAGACTTTCCATCTCTCCCTACCATACTATGATCTTTCAGACCGGAGGAAACTGTCTTGTTCGTTTTCTCCCCCATACATAGATACAAGTGGGAGTTTTGCTCATGGCGATGCTCAGCACATGCCTGGAGGGGAGACAGACTAGATTACACCTGACTTTTCAAGAGCTGCCCACTTGGGAAGTCTGTTGGACTAGAATCTATAGCCTACTTAATGATTTGTTATTTTGGATAACTAATTATTTACTGATGGAAGCGTGAGGAAGCTTCATGTTCCTAAGAGAAAAAGAAATGGGGATGGAGGAGACAACACTAATGAAGTTTCTTTAGCTTTGTTTCTGTTGAACTTTTTAAGATTTATTTATTTATGCATATAAGAACTGGGGTGTAGGCCAGAGGTGTGGGAGGCAGTGAGAGGATTCACCAGAGAGAGAGTGGAGAGCAGAACAGGCGGATCTACTGAAGTACACTGCTGAGGGATTGAACTTGTGCTGCAGTGGCTGCGGATAGCTTCATAATGCTGAGCCTTAACCTGTTGCGCTACCAGGGAGGCCCTGAACTTTTTTTTTTAAGATTTATTTTTAATTATTCATGCATACAAGAACTGAGGTGGAGGCCAGAGTTGCGGGGGTTAAGAGGATTCACTAGAGACAGAGTGGGGAGCAGAACAGGTGGATCTACTGAAATACACTGCTGAGGGGAGCAGCCAGCAAGACAGGAGAGGTCTGCTGCACTATATGGGTTAGCTCCCTGGCCGGGGATTGAACTCAAGCCATCACAGTGGCAGCACTGAGACTTATCTGTTAAAATTTCTTAAAATGGGCTGGTGACAGTGGGGAGGATTCTTTTTTATCACACTCATAGGGCGTTAAGAATTCAGAGACAGCTTAGAGACTGTCCATTTGATGTTAAACATTATATTGAGCACCTACCATATGCCACACATTGTATTACTAGGTGCTGTTGAACTATTGTACTAAAGATGAAAATCCATTTGAAGACCATGTCACAAGTGAATGGCAAAGCCAAGATTAAATAAATCTTGCATCTCACAGCCTGAGTACCCTGGGCTTTCAACTACTTGCCTTCCCCCTCTCTCCTTGCTCCCTCATCCCATGCCTTTCCCCGGGAGAAGGGCAAGAGATTAGAAGTGTTTAGCCTTGGCCAACTGGTCCACTTTTTGGGTATGTGCCCATATGGGTTAAATGAGGAATTGGTTCATCAAGTGCACACAGCCCACAAACACCACTCATGATGCTGTGCTGAGGGGCGGCATAGGGAACTGGTCAAGAGCCTGGGCTCAGAGCCCGACTGCCTGGGTGCAAATATGTGCCTCAGTTTCATCATCTGTAAAATAGCATGATAGTACAGTTTCTACCCCACAGGACTTTGTGAAAATTAAATGCATTATTTACATGCTTAGGACGGTACTTGGCCCACAGTGTAAGTACTACATAAATATTTGCTTTCATATTTTATTTTTAAACTTTCAACCCACTGAACTTATCTGGATTTGGGTGTGAGAATGAATGGATGGGGTTGTAATGGGGTGCAGAACTTTCCAGTACATCCTAGTGGTTGGGTGATTCCCAGGAGTGTTTGTCCTTGGTGCAGGCCCAAACAGAAGTATCAAGCTATCTGAGAGGCCTTCTACTTTACGGTATGTGAGTAGCTGAGTAGGGTGTCAGTATACTCCACTTGAACTCATTTCCTGTTCCTCAAGTGGAAAGGTCAGCCTTGTGTCAGACATGATACATACCACCATCTTGCATTGAGACTCTTGATTTTCTGACTTTGCAGCTGGACACTTGATTATTTGATCTGGAGCTTTTCAGTGATGCTGAGAAGAGCAGAAACCAGAAGCCAAGGGACAAAGAGTAAGGAGGATTGGGACATGAAGACAGCACTGAGTTCTAAGGCCTGGACAATGGCTTCTCCTGGAAATTCAATCCTTACTCAGGGAAAGAAGGGGGTTGTTCCCAGCTAGTGGCCATTGCCCTTCGGTTGGGTGTAGGTTCCCCTTTCCATCACTCTTCTCCTAAAGCCAATCATACCCTGTTCCATTCATTACTTTTTGCCACCACTTCCCCACAGAATCACGAAATAGAATTATAAAACAAGGGCCTCCCCGGTGGCGCAGCGGTTAAGCGCTGCGCTGTGGAGCTGTCGGCAGCGGCGACGCGAGTTCGACGCCCGGCCGGGGAGAATCCCACATGGCGCGGCAGACCTCTCCTGCCTTGCCCGCTGCTCCCCTCAGCAGTGTATTTCTGATCTGCCTGTTCTGCTCCCCGCTCCGTCTCTGGTGGGCCCTCTCGCCGCCCCACGCCTCTGGCCTGTACCCCAACTTGTATGTATAAATAAAAAATAAAATCTTTAAAAAAAAAAAAAAGAATTATAAAACAAAAAAAAAAAGTTTGTCATGCTTGGGATCAAGTATAATATTATAAAAACATTTCACATTTGCTTTAAGGGTTGTTCTTTTTTTACAATAAAATTATATGGCCTAATTGTAAAATAGGTCAAATGCAAATACAGACATACATATTTAATATAAACATGTGAATGTGAATGTTTTGTTAAAACAATTTATATTGACACAGCTACTGACATACAGATATATGTATGAAGCTAGAAACATAAACTGCAGAAAATGACAGTCTCCCTAAATCCCACTCTTCATCCTTTTGTTAAATGTTTTATTATTTTTTAATTTTTTTTCAAAGATTTATTTATTTATGCATACAAGCTGGGATGCAGGCCAGAGGTGTAGGGTGGTGAAAGCGTTCACCAGAGACAGAGTTGGGAACAGAACAGGCAGATCGACCAAAATATACTGCTGAGGGGCGCAGCGGGCGAGGCATGAGAGGTCTGCTGAGCCATTTAGGAATCTCCCCGGCCGGGCATCGAACTTGCGCCGCAGCTGCCGACAGCTCCACAGCGCTGCGCCTAACCCGTTGCGCCACCAGGGAGGCCCTGTTAAATGTTTTAGAGTCTAGTACACAGATTAAATATTCATGTATTTTTAATGAAAATTGCATCATATCATTCATGCTATTCTGCAACTTATTTTTTTATTTAACTGCATATCTTGTTTTTCTATTTAAAAAAATTAAAATCCACAGGAAGACTGTAACAATCACTCATGTATCTGTGATATCTTTATGTGTCAGTTCATATAAGAATTGCTTTTTAATCATTACAAAGCACTGTTAGGGCTTTTGTTTATTTTTTATTTTTTAAAGCTTTGTTTATTTATGCATGTAAGAGCTGAAGTAGGCCAGAGGTGCTGGGCGGTGGGAAGGGGTGAGAGGATTCACCAGCGACAGAGTGGGGAGCAGAACAGGCAGATCTGAGTGAAATACACTGCTGAGGGGAGCAGCGGGTGATACAGAAGTCTGCTGAGCCATGTGGGTTTGCTCCTTGGCAGGGGATCCGTGGCTGGGAACTTGTTGCAGTGGCTGCTGATAGGTTCATAGTGCTGAGACTTAACCCCTTGAGCCACCAAGGAGACCCCCACGTTAAGGCTTTTAGAAAGCATTTCAAGGCTGGCAAGAACCTCCTGGGGGGTAGTGAGGCTTGACGTTACTATTTGCATTTCACAGATTAAGATGAGCTGGGACCAGGATCCAGTCAGCTCTGCAGACTCAAGTTCAAAGCTCTTTCCACCATCCTGTGCAGCCTCTTTATAAACCTGGGATTCAAGCAAGGGATTGACTTACCTGACCAAGTTCATACTGGTCACCAATCACTGATATTTTGATGAAGAACTTCCTACTTTTTGTAAGAAGTAAAAGATGAATAAAGAAGGGTAAGTTCTGGGGCCTCCCTGGTGGCACAAAGGGTTAAGTCTCAGTGCTACCAAGCTATCACCAGCCACTGCAGCATGAATTCTATTCCCAACCAGGGAGCTGACACACACCTCTCCCTACTCTGTCTCTGGGGAATCCTCTTGCCTACCCCCCTCCACCTCTGGCTCTTGTATGCATAAATAAATCTTTTATTAAATGTATTTTTTATTTTTTTTTAAAGATTTATTTATTTATACATACAAGCTGGGGTACAGGCCAGAGGCGTGGGGCGGCGAGAGGGTTCACCAGAGACAAAGCGGGGAGCAGAACAGGCAGATCAGAAATACACTGCTGAGGGGAGCAGCGGGCAAGGCAGGAGAGGTCTGCCGCACCACGTGGGATTCTCCCTGGCTGGGTGTCGAACTCGCATGGCGTGCTGCCGACAGCTCCACAGCCCAGCGCTTAACCGCTGCGCCACCAGGGAGGCCCTAAATGTATTTTTTAAAGGGTAAGTTCTCTGGCTTTGAGGAGTTTAAAATCAAGTAAATATAATAAATACATAGGGGAAAAGTCCTAGTGCTACACAACACGTGAGCACTTATGCTCAAGTGTAAGCAAGAACAAATGAGTACTGGGAAGTTTGATGCATTCACTGACCACACATTTATGAACACCTCTTCTCTGCTGGGGCCCTTGCCCTCTACGTGATCCCTTTGTAAAGTGTATACATGTGTTTAGCATCTGCATTAATATTACTCCTGACAGGCTTCCCTGGTGGTGCAACGGATTAAGCTCAGCACTATGAAGTTATCCAGAGGCACTGCAGGACGAGTTCCGTCCCAGGCCAGGGAGATTCCCACATGGTGCAGCAGACCTCTCCTGCCCCTCCCGCGGTTCCCCTCAGCAGTGTACTTCAGTAGATCACCCACTCTCTGGTGAATCTTCTCACCACCCCACACCTCTGGCCTACACCCCAGCTTATATGCATAAATAAAATCTTTTTAAAAAACTATTACTCCTGACATAACAACCCTGAGATTCTTGGGAGATGTCATTGTTTTTGTTTTTATTTTCAGTAGTCTTCCCTGCTAGATTTTCAACTCCTGAAAGAGGTTGATGATGAAGAAATACCATGGTAGAGAAGGATGTTATCTAGCAGAATTCATGAGGAAACAGCTAACTCGAAGACCTGAGTACTGAGCTGAATTCTTTGGTGGTGGAAGGAAAGAGAAGCAGAGCCAGCTGAATCTGCATGGTCAAGGTTAGTACTTTATCAACGTGTTAAAGACTGTGAAGGATCTCAGTGAATGAGTTTTCCTAGTTCTTCTGGTCACTCACAACACCCTCCCCTCCATCCCTCATCAGGGAGTGCTAGATCCTGTTTTCTCAAACAAATCCAGGCGTTGGAAAGATCAAGGCTGGAAGGCAGAGAGCTGGATATCCCCACAGTGGTATTCAATGTTGGTGACCCCAGAAAACTATTCTTAAAGAATTCCATGAAAGGGGACACCGTCTCCCCTCCACACCCTAGTATCCCAAACCTGTATCCCAAACCAGGTGTGCTTCCAAGTTCTTTTTGTTTTCTAGACTATTTTTCTTCTCTGAAATTTACACTTTGAGCTCTCAAGATAGGAAAGAAGCAGGGTCCTGGCTTTCCTGATAGCGCCTAAACTACGGTTAGCTGAGGAAGGACCTCAGCTCTAACTGGAAAAAGTGAGGAAATCCGCGCCCCCCAGAGGTCTTAACGCCCAGAACAGGAGGACCCCGCGGGGGAGCTACCAGTGAAACGCCCCGCGGCGGGTAAACTACAACTCCCAGCGCGCCGCGCGGCTCTCCAGCGTTACGCAGTTCTCGCTGATTGGCCCTTGTGAATATTTGAAAGGTGGGGCTGGCGCGGAAACGAAGCTTAAGTTTTGGATCCTCGCGGGATTTTTCGTCTGACTGGTAAGTCCCGGACCTGGAAAGGACAGTGACCTCTGGATGGGTAAGACCCGGACACATCCTGAGCGTGTGTGTGCGCGCAACCAGATGAATGGGGGTCCCCCAAGCTGACTTGAGGGTGAGCCCGGGGGGCGGCAGTGCGAGGGAGAGTCGGAAGACCTTGGGAAGACCAAGTGGACGCTGAAGAGTTCGGCAGAGATCTCTGGGTGGGGCGGTCGGGTGGCAGGGTAATGAGGCCAGTGGAAGGAGCTGCGGAAACATAAGTTTACAATGGGAGCTGGACGTCTTCGCTTGCCCTTTTTTCCGCCTTATGGGGTCTTCTCCCTCTCCTTCCACGGTTTTCTTTTTCTTTTTTTTTTTTTTTAAGATTGATTTATTTATGCATACAAGCTGGGGTGTAGGCCAGAGGTGTGGGGTGGTGAGAAGATTCACCAGAGACAGAGCAGGGAGAAGAATAGGCAGACTGACTGAAATACACTGCTGAGGGGAGCAGTGGGGGGAGGCAGGAGAGGTCTGCTGCGCCATGTGGGAATCTCCCTGGCCCGGGTATCGAACTCTTGCTGCAGTGGCTCTAGATAGCTTCATAGTGCTGCGCTTATCATGTTGAGCCACCAGGGAGGCCCCCTTCCGCGGTTTTCAAGCCTTTCTCGCCTTTTTTTTTTTTTTTAAGATTTATTTATTTATGTGGACAAGCTGGGTTACAGGCCTCCCGTCCTCAGTTTAGCTCCATTACGAATCAACTCTGCTTTCCCTAATCTGTCTTTTCTCTAGCTTTTGGGAGCCATGAGGAACTTCAGAGGAGTCAACTTTGGGACTCTGCTAAGCAGCCCGAAGGAAGCTGAAAAGTTGCTACCTGACTTGAAGGTGAGGATGCTGTTTGGCTCTGGATACACTTGGGTTACTAAGCTGAGCTTTTCTGTTTGATTTTTGCCTTATTTGAAGAGATAGATTAGTAGGAGCTTATCTCCTGAGCAATTCATTCTGGTTCCTTTTCCTACTTTCTCTCCATTGGTAGCCCCATTCACATCTTCCTTTCCTCCTAGGAATTCCTGTCCAAGCTTCCAGCTGATTCTTCCAGTTGCCGATCTGATGCAGAGAGAAGACAAGCTTGTGATGCCATCCTGAGGGCTTGCAATCAGCAGCTTACTGCCAAACTGGCTTGCCCTGAGCACCTGGAGAGCCTGCTGGAGCTGGCAGAGCTGGCTTGCAGTGGCTATTTAGTAGCTACCCCCCAGCGCCCACCCCTCTATCTAGAACGAATTCTTTTCATCTTTCTACGGAATGTTGCTGCACAGGGAATGCCAGAAGCTACACTCCGTCTTGCTCAACCCCTCCATGCCTGCTTGATGCAATGCTCTCGCCAAGCTGCTCCCCAGGACTATGAGGCTGTGGCTCGGGGCAGCTTTTCTCTGCTTTGGAAGGGGGCAGAAGCCCTGGTGGAGCGGCGAGCTGCATTCTCAGCTCGGCTGAAGGCCTTGAGCTTTCTAGTGCTCTTGGAGGATGAAAGTACTCCTTGTGAAGTTCCCCACTTTGCTTCTCCAACAGCCTGTCGAATGACAGCTGCCCATCAGTTATTTGATGCCAGTGGGCATGCTCTGAGTGAAGCAGATGCTGATTTCCTACATGACCTGCTCTCTAAGTATGTGATCAGAGCCTTGGTGGATGCGGAAGGAGGCTCTTCTGGTCCTCTTTCTCCCCAGAGGTCCCTCTGTCTCCTGGAGCTCACCCTGGAACACTGCCGTCGCCTCTGCTGGAGTTGCCACCACACCAAGGCCACCAGGGCACTGGAAAAGGCCCATGATTACTTAAGGAATACCACTCTGGCCCCCAGCCTCCAGCTTTGCCAGCTGGGGATTGAGCTGCTACAGGTTGGGGAGGGAGAACCCCATGCAGTGACAAAACTTCTGATCAAGGCATCAGCTGTCCTGAACAATAGTATGGAGGCACCATCACCCCCACTGCGGGCACTGTGTGACAGCTGCCAGTTCTTTCTCTCAGGCCTGGAGCGAGGCACCAAGAAGCGCTATGAACTTGAGGCTATTCTGGGTCTCTTTGCTTTTCTTGATGGGTACTGCTCCCTCATCCGGCAGCTGCAGGATGGTGTGAGTTAAGAACCTCGGGGTAGGGTGGGAATGTGGTTCTGTGGACTTACTATCAACCTAAGGTTTTTGAGAAGATTTGGAAATCCTGTCTCCCTCCCTTGATAAGCTACACCCCAGGCTGTGCTTGGCCAGCCAGCAAGCAGCCTATCCTATCCTGAGTGGGCAGTGGTCCCTCATGTCCTTCCTCTTCCCTGAGCTGTGTCAGCCCTCAGAACTATGGGTAGTCTTCAACTTAGAGCTCATGTTTTATCTCTGCCCTCACACCAGCATCTTCCTCCTTTCCTCAGGTCTGTGAGGACTCCTCCAAGCAGCACCAGTCTTTGGTACAGATGCACTTCCAGGCACTTCACCTCTACACCATGGCGATTTATGACTTTGCCCAAGGCTGTCAGGTACTGTCTAGGAATCAAGGAACCTAGCCTGGGTTTGTTTAACTGCTTCAGTGGAACTTCGGGTTGGCTTTGGGCATGGGTGGGGTGGATGTCACTTTGTACTTGTCATGACTCCTCTCATCCTGAAACCCTTCTTGTCCCTTCAGGGAACTGCCTTGGCTGACCTGGCCCGCCTAGTGGAAAATTGCAAATCTTCAGTGGTTTGGATGCTGGAGGCCTTACAGGGCCTGTCGGGTCAAGAACTGACTGATTGTCTGGGGGTGACTGGTTAGTGCCTTGGGGCCCAGACACTGGGTTCTTGGGAGGGTCATCAGTCCTTAGACAGGCAAAGAGCACTTGTTGAATGATTCTGACACAGTGGGTGCACCATATGGTTTAATGAGGCAATGAAAGAGATGTTTATAAATGCCAGTTTCTCTATATTTAATAGCAACAGAGAAGTGATGAGGCTAACTTAGCTGCAAGCATGGTCATTTTTTTCATTGACTTTGAAATCTGATGTGATATTTTGTTTCATAAAAATATTTGCACCTGATAAGCAACTTTATGACCTTTCTTTTTTTTAAAGACTTATTTTTATTTATTTATGCATACAAGCTGGGGTGTAAGGCAGAGGGAGGGGAGGATGAGAGGATTCACCAGAGACAGAGTGGGGAGCAGAACAGGCAGATCTACTGAAATCCACTGCTGAGGGGAGCAGCGGGTGAGACAGGAGAGGTCTGCTGCCCCATGTGGGTCAGTTCTCTGGCTGGGGATTGAACTCAGGTCACAGTGGCTGCCGATAGCTTCACAGCGCTGAGACTTTAACCCCTGTACCACCAGGGAGGCCTACTTTATGACCTTTCTATATTTAAATTTTAAGGAACATTTATAACTTAAAAAATTTTAAACCAGCTGAAACATCATCCACATGGTTCAACATTCAAATTGTACAAAAGGGCCCGTAGTAAAGTCTCTCTGACACTCCTAATCCTGGTCACCCAAGTCATCCCCTGTGGATGCATCTAATAATATCAATTTCTTATGTATCATTCTAGAAGTATACTATGTATGTGTGTGTGTGTGTGTGTGTGTGTGTGTGTGTGTGTGTATGCATGTACACATACTTCTCCCCACTCTTTTTATTGAAATATGCATACAGAAGAGTACAAATTCATAAAGAGTACATTTTGTAACCAACTTTTTTTTTTTTAAAGATTTATGCATACAGAGCTGGGGTGTAGGCTAGAAGTGTGTGTGGTGGGGGGGGAAGGGGGGAGGTGAGAGGCTTCACTGGAGACAGAGTGGGGTGCAGAACAGGTGGATCGACTGAAATACACTGCTGAGGGGAGCAGCAGGCAAGACAGGAGAGGTCTGCAGCACCATGTGGGAAGCTTCCTGGCCGGGGATCAAACTCATGCTGTAGTGGCTGTTGGTAGCTTCACAGTGCTGAGACTTAACCCCTTGTGCCACCAGGTTGGCCCTGTAACCAACATTTAGTCAGGTAACAGCATGATTTTGACCCAGGAAAACCTCTCCTGTGCTCCTTTCCAGCCACTGCCTCCTGATATAACCACTATACTAAAAGCCTAGGTTACTTTTGTCTATTTTCTTTACAATGAATTTCTCCCTAACTTTACTAAAAGTGTGGCCTTTAGTTTAAATGATAGAAACTTAATGAGTTCAGCCATTGGAAAGGTTTATAGAACTCTTCATATTCATATTTTCAGTAGTGGAATCTAACGATAGAGATAAAGATATCAGGGCCTCCCTGGTGGCGCAGTGGTTGAGCGCTGCGCTGTGGAGCTGTCAGCAGCGCACGATGCGAGTTCAACGCCCAGCCAGGGAGATTCCCACATGGTGCGGCAGACCTCTCCTGCATCACCCACTGCTCCCCTCAGCAGTGTGTTTCTGATCTGCCTGTTCTGGTGAACCCTCTTGCCGCCCCACGCCTCTGACCTGTACCTCAGCTTGTATGTATAAATAAATAAATCTTTAAAAAAAAAGAGATAAAGATATCAGGAGTTAGAAAAATTATTTGTATGAAAGTTTTACCCACAGAGTATTGAAGGCCATCTTTATCTTCTCCCAGTCATCTGTGTTAATAGCCTAGAAGCTACACAAATGAGTTGCTAGAATTTAAGAAAAGTCTGTACATTCAGCTATTATGTACTGTGTGCTAAGCACTGTTGGAATACTTGGCTATATCAGTAAACAAAAAAAGCCCTCTGCCTCTCATGGAGCTACATTCTTGTTGAGGAAGAAAGAAATTAACAGACTCAATATATGGACATATTCAAAAGTATCAATGTTGGAATTACAGGGGGAAAGGAAAGGTAGGGCAGTCTGAGAAAGGGAATTAGGGACTCAGGGTGGATGAGTGGGGCAAGTTACCATTTTTAACAGGGTGGTCAGGACAGGCCTTGTTGAGAGGGTAACATGAGCAAAACTTGGAGGAGGTGGGGGAGTTAGCCACGTAAACCTGAGAAAGGAGGCCCATGGCAGAGGAAACAGCCAGGGCCAAGGCCCTAGGCAGAAGAGAGTCTGGTGTATTTTTGGAACAGCAAGGAGGCTAGTGTGGCTTCCATGAAATGAAGGAAAGAGAGACAGTGAAGGGACAGGCCAGAGGATGTATGCTAAAGTGCTGACTTTGGAGCAAGATGAAGACAGATTGACTTGTGAGGTGGGATGGGCTCTGGGTGGGAATGAGGACTTGACTCTGTAAAACAGGTACAGGGGTGCTCTCCACGGTGGGTTTACCTTTCTGGAGTGCAGGGCATGGGTCAACTTGGAACAGGAAAGGGAGAGCTGCCCCTTTCTTCTTCCCAAATGATAGAGGTTGCTCTCTCATCTAAAGCTACTGAGTGACCACAGACTGAGTTCTCTGCTGCCTTTAGTCATTCCTTCAGTGGGAACCATTTCTGTGATCAACTGTCCTTTCTTTCCCCTACAGCCTCTTACACCAGCAACTTGGCCTACAGCTTCTATTTTCACAAGCTCTATGCTGAGGCGTGTGTCATCTCCGAGCCCCTCTGTCAGCATTTGGGTGTGGCGAAGCTAGGCACCTGTCCTCAGCTGCCTCCTGAGAAGGTATGAGAGCAGGAAGGGAGGTTATAGTAGGGGATGGAGAGGCTTGAGCAACATGAAAGGGTCTGGCCAGATCCCTGCCCTGAGTGGTGCGTTGGGAGCTGCATGTTGGCACCAGCATCTGGGGTAGTGCTTCCAAACCTCACCTGGTCGTTATATATATATTTTTTTTTAAGAGTTTTTTTTTTTTTTTAGAAGAACTGGGGTGTAGGCCGTAAGTGCAGGAGGTGAGAGGATTCACCAGAGACAGAGTGGGGGGCAGAGCAGGCAGATCTACTAAAAAACATTGCTAAGGGGGACAGTGGGCAAGACAGGAGAGGTCTGCACCATGTGGGAAACTCCCTGACTGGGAATTGAACTCAGGCCGTAGTGGTGAAAGCTCTGAGACTCAACCCATAGTCCACCAGGGAGGCCCTGCCCCATTATTTACTTAATATTTTTCTTCTGATTTACTCACTTTTTATATTTATCCTTGTCCCAGGCCAGTGGTTCTCAAGCCGGCTGCACATTAAAGTCATTGGAATGAACTTAAAAATTCTGAGGGCTGCTTCAAGCTAATTTCGTCAGAATTCTGGTGCAGGTGCCCAGTCACCTGGACATTTTATAAGTTCATTAGGTGGTCCTAGGACCACCAGAGTGAGAACCACTGTCTTAAAGTGAAAGACTCGCCACACACTGATAGGTTAGCTGGATTGGCAGGCAGTATAGGCTGTGGCTGTGGCTCAGATTTCATCTTTTTTTTTTTTTTTAAGATTTATTTATTTATGCATACAAGAGCTGGGGTGTAAGCCAGAGGTGTAGGGGTGGTGAGAGGATTCACCAGAGACAGAGTGGGGAACAGAACAGATGGATCTACTGAAATACACTGCTGAGGGAAGCAGCGGGAGAGACAGGAGAGGTCTGCTGCACCATGTTGGAAGCTCCCTGGCTGGGGATCGAACTCATGCTGCAGTGGCTACGGATAGCTTCATAGTACTGAGACTTAACCCCTTGCGCCATCAGGGAGGTCCCTTAGGTTTCATCTTGAATGAGGCTGATGAACCTCTGAAGGGTGGATATAGAGCCATAATAGCAGATTGGCATTTCAGACTTTTCTGGCATTACTGGCTAAAGGAGTATGAGGATAACGTGGCCTAGGTAGGAAAGGAAAGGGTGGGTGGACTGAAGCAGCTGCCCAAGGGATGGGAAGAAGTGGTTGGGGACAAGAAGTCAGAGTTTAACCTGATAGGTGACCGACTGGAGAAGGAAAGAGTCAAGGACGGTCTCACATTTCTGGCTCAAGTCCGGGACTTGCTAGGACTACAGGAGGAGGGGTGGGTCCACAGGGGTGTGGATGATGACTGTCTGGGTGGGATGGATTGACGCCTCAGGTTGAGACCTCCTAGGTACTTGTATCTCTTTCTCTCTGGGGGCGGGGGCAGGGCAGGAGGAGCGCAGTGCCAGCACCTGTGCGTGCCTAGACCCTCCCTCTGTACACGTTCATTGGTTCCTCTCCACTTTGGTCTGTTCTCTTTCTCAGTTGCATAGGTGCTTTAGGCTGCATGTAGAGAGTTTAAAGAAACTGGGTAAACAGGCACAAGGCTGCAAGATGGTAACTTCCTGGCTGGCAGCCCTACGGCCCTATGGCCCTGAACACATGACTGAGCCAGTCACCTTCTGGGTCCGGGTCAAGATGGACGCAGCCAGAGCTGGAGACAGGGAGCTACAGCTGAGGTGAGTTGGTGGGGAAGGGAACAACCATGTTTTCCCCCACATTTACACCTGGCTTCTTGTATTTTTGGTCATGTTTACTCTTATGTCTGAAAAGGCACTGATGCCTCCATTCATTGTTCTTTGAGTGCCCACTCTGTGCCAGCCACTGTGCGAGGTACAGGGGGAACAGTGGCAACAGTGTTCTTGCTTGCTTTCATAAGTGGAGACTAGCTGCACTCTCGGCAAGCCACGTCTGGGACTGCCTGGCCTGAGACAGGGCCTCTGTGCTTCACCGGTTGCCCCTGGTGCTGCCCTGCTCTCTCTCAGGACTCTGCGAGACAGCCTGAGTGGCTGGGACCCGGAGACCCTGGTCCTCCTGCTGAGGGAAGAGCTGCAGGCTTATAAGGCGGTACGGGCCAACACGGGGCAGGAACGGTTCAACACCATCTGTGACCTGCTGGAGCTGAGCCCAGAGGAGACAGCGGCCGGGGCGTGGGCACGAGCCACCCACCTGGTGGAACTGGCTCAGGTGCTCTGCTACCACGACTTTGCCCAGCAGACCGACTGGTGAGAGGAATACCTGGGAAGTGCTTTGTGCACTCAGGCTCGTGCTCCTTGCCCTAGCTTCTGTTACCCTTTTCCAAGCCTGTCTCCCTTTCCATGTCCTAAGCAACCCTTCAGCTTGTGACCATGTCATTCAAAGTATGAGGCCAGCTGTCATGCCAAAGGCCCAGCTTAGGTGCGTCCTCTTCACCAGCTCTGCCCTGGATGCTATCCGGGAAGCCCTGCAGCTTCTGGAGTCGGTGAGGCCTGATGCCCAGGCCAAGGACCAGCTTCTGGATGATAAAGCACAGGCGCTGCTCTGGCTCTACATCTGCACTCTCGAGGCCAAAATGCAGGAAGTGAGTGTGGCTGCTCTGGGACTCCGCACAGCGGATATAGAGGTTATTTTCCCTGAGGCCCCAGGAACTAGTACCAGCTCTTCTTTTTAACCCTGCTCTCCCTACCCAGGGTATTGAGCGGGATCGAAGAGCTCAGGCTCCTCGTAACCTGGAGGAATTTGAAGTCAATGACCTCAACTATGAAGACAAACTCCAGGAAGATCGTTTCCTATACAGTAACATCGCCTTCAACCTGGCCGCAGATGCCGGTGAGCGTTGTGAATGTAGTGTGGTATGAGATGGCATTTGCTCTGTGGCTTCCTACGAGTAGAATATGAACCCCAAGTTGGGTGTGGGTGTGGGAGAGGCTGGCCCTGCAGGCCTGGTGCACAAAGCACAGAAGGTGTTAGGGAGAAGGCCACGTCCTCCCCAGATGTCTGAGAAGGCCACGTCCTCCCCTTTCTTCCAACATATAGCTCAGTCCAGTTGCCTGGACCAAGCCCTGGCCCTGTGGAAGGCGGTGCTCACAAAGGGACGGGCCCCAGCTGTGCGGAGTCTCCAACAGACCGTGGCCTCGCTGCAGATCCTAGCCGCCCTCTATCAGCTGCTGGCAAAGGTAGTGGGGCAGGGCACTGGCACAGACCCAAAACCCAGTTCTTCGTCTTCTGTGACCTATGTACCTGCTGAGAAGCCTGGAACACAGGGTGGGCTCTATCATCAGGCTCCTGAGTCTAAGTCCACGCTCCATCATTTATTAGTACATGGCCTTAGGCAAGCTGCTTAGCTTTCTTTTTTTAAAAAAAATATTTATTTATGCATGGAAAAACTGGGGTGCAGGCCAGAGGTGGGGAGGGGGATGAGAGGACTCACCAGAGATGGAGCGGGGAGCAGACAAGCGGATTGACTAAAATACACTGCTGAGGGGAGCAGTGGGCAAGACAGGAGAGGTCTGCTGCACCATGTGGGTCAGCTCCCTGGCTGGGGATTGAACTCGTGCTGCAATGGCTGCTGATAGCTTCATAGTGCTGAGACTTAACCCCTTGTGCCACCAGGGAGGTCCCAATTTTCTTATTTCTAAAATGAGGGCAACAACAACCTCATAGTTTGGTTCCCATTCTATGAGATCATGCATGGAAGATGTTGTTTATAAATGGAATATTCAAATGTTAGCCATGATTATTATAATTAGTTAATTTGAGACCAATATACTCAGGAATATACATAAATGTCTATAGATACAATTTTGCATTTTATATGCAATGTCAGGAGGTTTCAGAGAGTCCCTGTAACTCTTTCCTGGGCCCCACATTCGGAACCTCCGAGAAAGGTTATTGCACATAGAGGATCTTTATTACTGTGGGCCATTAGGCCGTCCGCCTGGCACAAGGAGCCTGAGAAGCTGCCACAGCCCTACATTGAGGCCTGGCTCTACCGCATACCTGTCTTATGAATTTAGACAAACAACCTAACTATGTGAGTCTTAGTTTCCTCATCTGTAAAATTGGGATTAGAGTTGCCATGAAGATGAAATGAGTTGATGCGTGTAAGACTCTTGGCACGGTACCTGGCATATAGTAAGAACTCAGTAAATCCTGGCTATTAATGATGACTGGGCTTTGGAACAGAAGGGGGGCTTGGTTTGCAGTCTCCCTGTCTGCTCTCCTCTCAGGTCCCTGAGTGTGACTGACAGTTGCTCTGTCTGGATAGCCATGTGCCATTCAGGCCCTGAGGTCAGACCAAGGTCCCAGAGGACTGGGGCAGAGAGTAGAGATGGAAGCTTGTGCAGGATCTGGGTAAACTTGCTGCTCTTGGCTGACCAGCCCTTGCAGGCTCTGGAAGTCCTGCTGCTTGTAAGGATCGTCTCCCAGAGACTGGAAGACCACGCCAAGGCAGCTGGTTCCTCCTGCCATGTCACTCAGCTCCTCCTGTCACTCGGCTGTCCCAGCTCTGCTCAGGTGAGTGCCTGGCCCTCAGGGCTGCAGCGGGGATCAGGCTTTAGTGACTCATCTTTTCCCTAAGAAGATAAGATGGGTAATGAAGGGCCAGCTTCTCTGCCTTTCTCATGTTCAGCTGGAGCGTGGTGAAGTGGGGAGGCAGCTGTGGGAAGAGTTGGCTTCTTTCTCCTGCTCATTGCAAAACCATCTGTTCATTAATTCTTACAGATTCTGCACCAGGAATTTACCACCAATCTTGTTTTCACAACTGTTTCTGCTGCCCTAGTTGACGCTTCTGCACTTACACAGGACTATTGCAATGCCTCTAGCTGGTCTCTGCCTCTACGTTCTCCCTTTTCCACCACTCTCCTAACCACTATCTCCTAACCACTGCTAGCAGGATCTTTTTAGGCACGGACCTGATCTTTTTCCTGCTTAAAGCTTCTCCATACTCTGTCTAGACCCTTCACTTTGTGTTGCACACCTTTGGAGTTCCATGCTGTGGTTCATGCTTTTTCTTGCTGCTCCCTACCATGAACCTTATGCCAGTCCTTACCGGTTACTTCATATTCTTTGTACATGCCTCTCTCTCTGGTTGTATTATTCTAAAAGCCATCCTAAAAGCAACTGTCTCTCCTTCCCTGTTTTCATTCAGCAAGTTACTCCTTTTCAAGGCCTAGGTCAGTGTCCCTCCTGACTATAGCATTTTATGCATCCTCTTCAGGGGCAGAATCAACCACTTTACTTGGGTGCCCATACCACTAATGGCATTGTATCTTGACTACATAGGTATGCCTGAGCCCCCATCCCACCTCCCCCCCACCCTGCATAGCAAGCTATTAGAAGGAAGGTCCTGTTTTTACTCCTTATTCAGCTTTGTACTAAGTGAATGTCTTAGTGATTGAATGCCTCCTATGTAGATAATATTTGAAATAATCTATTTAGTTGGAAGAGTCTGGCTACCTCCTTACCAGCTCATGCACCTCTGATTGCTCCCTTAGTTATATTTGGAAGAGGCAGAAGCAAGCTTAAAGCTTCTAGATCGCGCCACTGACACATACCTGCTCCTTTCCCTGACCCGAGATCTACTTCAAAGTCAACTCTGTTGTGCTCACCGGAAGGTATTTGTCATTTTCTTTTTTTTTTTTTTTTTTTCTTAAAAAAAATAATAATACACTGCTGAGGGGAGCAGCGGGGAGGCAGGAGAGGTCCGCCGCGCCATGTGGGATTCTCCCCGGCCGGGCATCGAACCCGCGTCGCCACTGCCAACAGCTCCACAGCGCAGCGCTCAACCGCTGCGCCACCGGGGAGGCCCATTTGTCATTTTCTTAATCTCCAATGGTCAAGGGTATGTGGATATTGGATTTTATATTCCCCCAGAGCTGGGGAGAATGTTCCCGATGCAGTGAGGCAGCACTATTTCCTAGTCATGCCCTCTGCCATGAACTGTTCACCAGTGCTCTTCCAGTAGATATATATCCTTTTCATTCTTTGCCAGTTTCCTCAGGGCTAAGGGGAAATCTACCCTGTGACTAGAAACTGGAATAACACTGGACCCCTGGACTGGAAATCCAGTGGGAGCCAGAAGGGTTGAGTTTGAGTGTCCTCATGAATAACTGTGGGACTTAGTTGGGTCTTGTGCCCCCTCTATAGTTTTCTCTCCAGCTTTTATCATTCTTGACACTTTGTGTGCCGGTGCCCTTTAAATTTACCCGCCCTTGGGGCCGGCCATTTTCTGTGCCACCACATGAATGGTATAAGAATTCAATAAAACACACACAACTCCTGAACTACTGGATATATTTTAATGAAAAAAAATTTTTAAGAGGAATTGGGTTGTTTTATTTATTTTTTTTTAAGGATTTTTTTTTTAAGATTTATTTATGCATATAAGCTGGGGTACAGACCAGAGGCGTGGGGCGGTGAGAGGGTTCATCAGAGACAGAGTCAGAGTGGGGAGCAGAACAGGCATATGGACGGAAATACACTGCTGAGGGGAGCAGCGGGCGAGGCAGGAGAGGTCTACCGCGCCATGTGGGAATCTCCCTAGCTGGGCGTTGAGCTCGCGTCGCCGCTGCCAACAGCTCCACAGCACAGTGCCTAACCGCTCCGCCACCGGGGAGGCCCTATTTTAATGAAATTTTAAATGCATAGAGATTAAAGCTTCTAGACTGAGTACGATCAAAGAAATAGCTCCTAATAGTTCCAAATAAATCCTCCGTGGCATGAAAAACCGGAGACTAGATGAACATGTATTAATATTTGAGCAGCCACCTGATACTGGTGACAAAAACACTTACTAATACATGAGCGGACCACAGAGTGTTAAAAGCAGAGGGTTGGACCAGGTGATCTCCAAGGGCATCTTAGCTCTGAATTGTTCATCTGACTTCACTTCTTGCTCTCCTTTGGCCCTTCCTTCTCCTAGGTGACTGAGGGTGCCTCTCTGTTGCTGTCGGTGCTTCGGGACCCTGCTCTCCAGAGGTCATCCAAGGCCTGGTACTTGCTGCGTGTCCAAGCTTTGAAGCTGGTAGCAGTCTACCTTAGCCTCTCATCAGACAGTCTCTCCACCTCCCTTGGGGAGCAGTTCTGTGCCCAAGGTGAAAGAATAGAGTGGATGGCCTTCCTGGTTAATGTGTGGTTTGTCTGCTGTCAACTCTTCTCCCTCGTCTCTTCTGCTGTCCACATGTGTGGACTAGAAGCCTACCTAGAAGCTGCACACAATAGCCTGGGGTAGCAAATGAGTTTCAGTTCTTCTGCTGACGCCAGTGGGATGCTGGGTTACTGCCTGGGTACTAAAAAGGATTCTGAGAACTTAGGTGTTCTTTTTTTGAAAATTTATTTGTGGGCCTCCCTGGTGGCCCAGCAGTTAAGCGCTGCGCTGTGGAGCTGTCAGCAGTGGCTATGCGAGTTCGACAACCGGCCAAGGAGATTCCCACATGGCGCGGCAGACCTCTCCTGCCTTGCCCGCTGCTCCCCTCAGCAGTGTGTTTCTGATCTGCCTGTTCTGCTCCCCACTCTGTCTCTGATGAACCCTCTCACCGCCCCATGCCTCTGGCCTGTTCCCCAGCTTGTATGCATAAATAAATAAATCTTTTTAAAAAATAAATAAATAAATAAAAATTTATTTGTTCATGCATATAAGAGCTGGGGTGTAGGCCAGAGTTGGGGGTGGGGGGGATGTAAGAGGATTCACCAGAGACATAGTGGGGAGCAGAACAGGCAGATCTACTGAAATACAGTGCTATGGGGAGCAGTGGGCAAGACAGGAGAGGTCTGCTGTGCCATGTGGGTCAGCTTCCTGGCCAGGGATCAAACTTGTGCTGCAGTGGCCACCAATAGCTTCATAGTGCTGAGATTAACCCCTGCGCACCAGGGAGTCCCCTTATGTGTTTTTAATGGGAAAAGAGTTCTGTGATCGATTAGTTCTGTCTCCCTGGGGTGCAGAAGGATAACAGCAGCAGCAAATTTTGCATTTGCTCTCTTAGTAGTCATGTAATAGAAGTTCTGGCCATGTGACTCATTCCCCCCACCTTACAGGCTGGCAGACACCTGAGATAGCACTCATTGACTCCCATAAACTCCTGCGAAGCATTCTCCTTCTCATGGGTAGTGATGTGCTCTCTGTTCAAAAAGCAGCTGTGGAGACACTGTTTCTGGACTATGGTGAGTCTGAGGAGGGGAGCAGTACCCTATGGGATGCATAGGCCATATAACAGTTGTTGTGGTCCCAGAGCATCCAGGCTATGACTGAGTGATGATGGTCTTGTCTCTTTGCTACAGGTGAAAATCTGGTACAAAAATGGCAGGTTCTTACAGAGGTGCTTAGCTGCTCTGAAAAGCTTGTCTCCCGCCTGGGCCACCTGGGTAGTGTGAGCGAAGCCAAGGCCTTTTGCTTAGAAGCACTGAAACTTACCACAAAGCTACAGATACCTCGGCAGTGAGTACAGGCCCAAGAGGATGCCAATTCCACAACCTGGGTACCTGTGCCCTTGGCCATGGGTTCCCAAACTATTCTGCAGGTTAACATGTTATGTTTGAAGGGGGGTGGAAGATTGCATTCTATGGCTAAATAAGTGAGAAATGATGAATTCATCAAGGTTAGACTTTTGGTTTCTACAGGACCTCAGCTGTCCTTCAATATGCTAATATGCACTATAAATCTCCAAAAGGGAGATCTCGTATACAGTGTTTCCACATTTATTTGCCCAGAGGGTCCTTTTTCCTGAGAATATAGTTTGGGAAATCCTGCCCCCACGTGCTAGGATGAGTTGGGATGAGTGTAGAAGGTTCTCCCCAGCCTGTCTGACTCCCTTAGAGTCAGCTCTAGGAGGCTGGGAGAGACTGCGATGATTCTGCCTAGAAAGGGACAAAAAGAGACTCTCCAGGAAAACAAAGGATTTCGCGAATTGGTGCTCATCGCCTCTCCCAACAGGTGTGCCTTGTTCCTGGTGCTGAAGGGGGAGTTGGAGCTGGCACGTGATGATCTAGACCTCTGTCAGTCGGACCTGCAGCAGGTGCTGTTCTTGCTTGAGTCTTGTACAGGTGAGCCACCACACCCCCAGGCCATGGACTGGGCTGAGAGTGACAATTCATCTTTCTTTGATGTGGTGCTTTGGTGCCCTTCTAAATTAGAGCCTGACTGCTGTCTGATCCCAGGGCAAAACTCTGACTGTTAAGCCATGGTGTCCCTCCTCACAGAGTGTCTAGGACTAACCTTACCTGGGTCTAGTTTTCAGTGCCTTCTAATGCAGTTTGGTTATTTAGATTTAAATTTTTTTTTAAAGATTTATTTATTTGTGCATACAAGCTGGGGTGTATGCCAGAGGTGTGGGGTGGTGAGACGATTCACCAGATACAGAGCGGGGAGCAGAACAGGCAGATTGACTGAAGTATACTGCTGAGGGGAGCAGTGGGCAAGATAGGAGAGGTCTGCTGCGCCATGTGGGAATCTCCCTGGCCGGGTATTGAACTCGTGCTGCAGTGGCTCTGGATAGCTTCATAGTGCTGCGCTTAACCCGTTGCGCCACCAAGGAGGCCCTAGATTTAAATTCAATTTAAGTAAAATTTAAAATTTAGTTCCTTGGGGGAGGGGGGAGGGGAGGATAAGGGCACAAAATGGAGTAGAAAAGAACACAAGGGACCATGGAGATGGATCACGAGTGAATTAGTGGTAGGTTACCCAAGGAGAATATAAAATGTAAAAGACATAAATAGCAATAAAAATATATAAAAAAATAAAATAAAATTTAGTTCCTTATTCATTCACCATCTTAACCTGCTTAATAGCCTCGTGGCTAGTGGTTACTGTGTGAGACCCAGCCCAAAGGTAGTGTCCTCAGGAGTGCTTAAACTAATAATAAAATGTATTTATGGAGCATTCATTTTTATCTTTTTTTTTAAGAGTTATTTATTATTTATGCATAGAAGAACTGGGGTACAGGCCAGAAATGGAACAGGGGTTGAGAGGATTCACCAGAGACAGAGTGGGGAGCAGAACAGGCAGATCTACTGAAGTACACTGCTGAGGGGAGCAGCGGGCGAGTCAGGAGAAGTCTGCTGCGCCATGTGGGAAGCTCCCTGGTCGGGGATTGAACTTGTGCTGTAGTGGCTGGCGATAGCTTGATAGCGCTGAGACTTTACCCTGAGCCATCAGGGAGGCCTATAGTTTTAATTTTTTGAGGGATCGCCAAACTGTTTCTCACTAGCAGTACACAAAGTTTCCATTTTCTCCACATCCTTGCCAATATTTCTTTCTTTTTTTTAAAGAGTTATTTATTTGTGCATACAAGCTGGGGTACAGGCCAGAGGCGTGGGGCAGTGAGAGGGAGAGTGGGGAGCAGAACAGGCAGATTGACGGAAATACACTGCTGAGGGGAACAGCGGGTGAGGCAGGAGAGGTCAGCTGCGCCATGTGGGAATCTTCCCGGCCAGGTGTCAAACTCACGTCGCTGCTGCCGACAGCTCCATAGCACAGCTCTTAACCGCTGCGCCACCAGGGAGGCCCCATTTCTTTTTTAAAAAATATTTATTTTGTAGAAGAACTGGGATGTAGGCCAGAGGTGCAGGGGGTGAGAGAATTCACCAGAGACAGAGAGGAGAACAGAACAGGTGGATCTACCGAAATACACTGCTGAGGGGAGCAGGGGGTGAGACGTGAGGTCTGCTGCGCCATGTGGGAAGCTCCCTGGCCAGGATCAAACTCAGGCCATTGTGGTGGGCCTTCATGGTGGTAGTGCTGAGACTTAACCCCTAGGCCACCAGGGAAGCATTATGGAGCATTTTTTATCAACCACTTTTACCTCTTTTATCTCACTTGTGAAATGAGAAAGTCAAGAAATTGGATGTTTGGGCAGGATTACAGAACCGGTGGGGGCCAGGAGCCCGGATCAAGACTTGGACCTCCCGGAACTGGCCTGAGCCATGCAGCCTTCCGAGCTGCAAATATGGAGGCTTAGTGAGCTGTGTTGATCTGCTGTTTGATGGGAAAAGAAATCACTAGGGATAATATTTTCTTTTATTAGGTCACAAATAATGAACTATACGAATACTTAATGTTAATACAGTAACACGAGTAATTAGTAGATTCTTATATTAGGTGTGTCATGGGTTAGCTCAGGAAGTAGTTGGTATTATTTTTTCCAGTTTTGTAATGCTTTTCCCTTCTCCCTTCAGAGTTTGGTGGACTATCCCAGCACCCAGACTCTGTGAAGAAGATTCACCTGCAGAAGGGGAAGCAGCAGGCTCCAATTCACCATCCTCCAGAGGCCCCAGAAGAGGAGGTATTCCTAAAAGGCCCTGCTTTGGAGCTAGTGGCCACTGTGGCCAAGGAGCCTGGCCCTGTTGCACCTTCTACTAACTCTTCTCCAATCCTGAAAATAAAGCCCCAGCCCAGCCCTGGCTTCCTGAGCCACTCGCCCATCTGTGACTGCTCACTCTGTGCCAGCCCTGTCCTTTCCGCCGTCTGTCTGCGCTGGGCATTGGTCACAG
This sequence comes from Scalopus aquaticus, assembly GCA_004024925.1. NCBI lineage: Eukaryota > Metazoa > Chordata > Mammalia > Eulipotyphla > Talpidae > Scalopus > Scalopus aquaticus. Next base: position 102,097 of record PVIJ01002952.1, read on the forward strand.
CAGGGTTAAAACTAGCCATGGGCCATGAGTCCGAGGGTCTGGATCTGCTGCACGCCGTGCTGAGAGGTTGTCCTGCAGCCGCTGAACGCCTCACCCAAGCTCTCCAAGCTTCCCTGAGTCACAAAGCACACTCCTCCCCTGGCCCAGGCCTCTTCGATGAGACCTTGGCTCAGGCATACACACAGCTGGCGCAGGAAGGGCTGAGGCGGCCATCTGACAAGAGCTTGGGGAAGGTCTTGGAATCAGGGCTGAAGTTCGTGACAGCGCGGATACCCCACCTGGAGCCCTGGCGAAGCAGCCTGCTCTTGACTTGGGCCCTTGCAAAACTGACTGGCCTCAGCTGCTGCACCACCCAACTTTTTGGAAGCTCCTGGGGCTGGCAGCCACCATCACTAAAGACGCTTCCAGGCTTGGAGCCCTCTAAACCTCAGAGCCGGAAACACTCAGGGCGAGGACGCCAGCAGGTGGGGCCTGTCCGTAATGCCTCTCTGAAAGGTCTGGAAAGTGGAGGGGCGCCCTGTACACCTAAACCTCAAGGCCGGGCCAGGCAGGCTGGCCCCCGAGTCCCTTTCACTGTGTTTGAGGAACTCCCTGCAAAGAGCAAGCCTGAGGTTCCCAAGGCCCCAAGGGTACAACAGAGGGTTCAGACGCGCCTCAAGGTGAGAGGGGATGATGACAGGGTGGTACTGGTGTCCAGTGGGGGTAGGGAAGAGTTCCACAGAGCTGGAGTCTCTATGAAATAGCTTTCCAGGGCGCAATGGGACCGATGGTGCTTCTTTTCTCTGCAGGATCCCTACATCTTCCACAGCAAGGTCCAAGTCTACTGTTGTTTCAGATAAAAGGCACTTTCCTTAACTCTTGGTTCCTTTCATTTTATCCCTCTTCTGATCCCTCCTCGCTTTGCTTCCATTCCCAAGAGTTACTGCCCCTGATAGAGTGTGCTAGGTGATGATTGTGGGAGGTAATTAAATCTTCCGGAAGGCCCCGTGAGGGCGCCTCCATAGCGCCACCTGCCGTCTGACCATATCCTGTTACTGAAGGCCCTTTGGCCCTTCTCCCTTTCCCAGGTGAACTTCAGTGATGACAGTGACTTGGAAGACCCTGTCTCAGCTGAGATACAGCTTGCAGAGGGACCAAAGAGACGGAGCACAGCTTCCAGGGGTCGGGGCCGCGGCCGGGCTAGGAAGGACCCGAGCTTAAAGACTGACAATGTGGCTGCCCCAGAGAGTGCCCCTGGGAATCCTGGCCCTAGTGGCAGGAGCTGGAGGGCCAAGAAGGTGACATCAGGACATTGTGAGGTGCTGGGCTACGAGATCATGAGGAGCATCCCTGAGGAGGAACTGACTGATGACCAGATGGAAATGAGCTTTGAGATCCTCAGGGGCTCTGATGGGGAAGACTCAGCCACAGGTATGATAGCAAGGATGGGAAGGTAGAAGGTACCTCTGTTTTCTGGGGGTTGCTATGGGGCCAGACTGCAATAAATAACTGGTGCCAAAGATAGTGTAGAAAGTTCTTTTGCTGTCTCCAGGACTAGATCCTAAAACGGAAAACACAAGGGATGGCAGGAGGAGAGAATGCCACAGAAAACTCATGTTCTTTCCCTAGGTGGGAAGGTACCAGCACCAGGGTCCAGTACAACCCTCGGAGAATGTGAGGTGTTGAGACGGGATTCTGGAAAAGAGGAGCTGCCCATCCTGTGCCCAGACAAGGAGAGAAGCAAAGATCTTCGTCCTCGGCTCAGACTCACTCCGACCCCTGTAGCCATTGGTGAATATGCTAACTGATGGCCGAGGCCTGTTCACTGGAGGCCTGGGGCTGCAGGTCTCTGGATCCCCATGCCTTTCCAGTCTGCCCAGGGTTCTGGCTTTCGATCTCCATCTGGATCTGGTAGCCTTTGAACCTGGGTTTGAATCCCAGGACTCTCTCAATCTCTCTGAGCTTCTGTTACTTAACTGTAAAATGGGGCTTGGGGAGGATGGAGCGATTTCACGCATGTAAGTTGTGCAGCTCCCCACGTGGCACACCGCCCTCCATAAACGGTAGCTGCTACTTCCTGAGTGGGAGATGAGATAGGGCCTCCTGCTTGGAGCATTCCTGCCAGCTAGAAAGTAGGGGGTTCATCTGTGGCTCTGTTGAGCGCGTTGACCTTCTTTCAGGTCTCCCTACCCTGGATGCCATCTGCGACTCGCTGAGTGTTGCTTTCCGCGGAGTCAGTCACTGCCCTCCTAGTGGGCTCTATGCTAATCTCTGCCGTGTCCTGGCCTTGTGCCTGGGCCACCGGGACCCCTATGCCACCGCATGCCTCGTCACCGATTCTGTCTCCATCACCTGTCGCCACCAGCTGCTCACTCACCTCCACAGGCAGCTTAGGTGAGTGCCTCCATCTGTGAGACTCACAATGGGACACACTGAAGAGGGTCTAGACCTCAGCGGATGGGGAATTCACCCCTGCTTGTGTTGCCCGCAGCAAGGCCCAGAAGCAGCGAGGATCACTTGAAGTGGCAGAGCAGCTGCAGGGGCTCAGCCTCCAGGAGAGACCTGGCGATGTCCCCCTGGCCCGCATCCAGCGCCTCTTCTCCTTCAGGACTTTGGGGTCTGGTCACTTCCCCCAGCCTGAGAAGGAGAGCTTCCAGGAGCACCTGGCTCTGCTGCCCAGGGGTACAGTGGCAGGCTTGGGTTGGCTCTTCTGTTCTTTGATGCATCTTTTCACTGAGGAGTTGGGTGAAGGGGTGAGTTGGGTTTAAGGTATTAGCTAGTTCATGTAGATTTCTGGTCCTTCTGGAAGGACACATCAAACCCTTTCATTAGTCATTTCATTTCTCTCACTAAAAAAACCTAGCCCGAATCTGGAAGCCTTTTTTTTCCCCTAACCTCAACTTTGAGTTTTCAGCAAGTTCAGTGTCTATCTTTAAGGGTGTCTGAGGTCTTTCTGCACTACACATATTTGTCAATGGGTGATTTCAGTGCCCCAGTCTGTGCAGGGCCACTTGTTAATTTCTCTGGGGGACACAAAGAAGTGTAAGACCTGGTCTCTGCTTACAGGAAGCTGTTAAGAGTACAGGAGAGCAGCTTGAACTCAGGTGACCAGGGAAGACTTCTTGGACATGTCTTGAGTGATAGATAGGGATAAGTGCAGAAGTCAGGGAAGGGAAATCCTTGTCACAGCTGAAATGACCTTGGGTATGTCCTGTGTGTCAGGGGTGACTGTGTGTGTGTTGGCCCTGGCCACTCTCCAGCCTGGAACTGTGGGTGACACCCTGCTACTGACACGACTGGAAAAAGACAATCCTCCGGTCACTGTGCAGATCCCCACTGCCCAGAGCAAGGTGGGTATCCCGGGCCAGGGAACACTGTTGGCCTGGGGTAGGCTTTTGGTCAAACACTCACATTCTGTGGGGGGTGGGGATAGAAAGGTGGAGGTCACCTGGACAAGCAGAAATCTCATTTACCTCACCTCCAAAGTTTCCTCTGAGTTTGGCCCTAAAAGAGTTCGACGCCATCCAGAAGGAACAGAAAGAGAATAGCAGCTGTACTGACAAGCGGGAATGGTGGATGGGACGCCTCCAACTGGACCACAGAATGGAGGTATGTACCACCAGAGTGGGGTGCGGTCAAGGGTGCTGGGTCACTGCTGAGCTACCTCAAGTCCTTTCTGGAAGTGAAGACCTAAATAAAAAATGGTATCACTTGGGAATGACTTTAAGCAAGACATTAAACCCCCAAACTTTGACGGTGTTGTGGCAATGAAATGCTTAAAGATACATATGAGAAGAAAGATTTCAGCCCAGGGGCCTCCCTGCTGGCATAGGGATTAAGTCTCAGCACTATGGAGCTATCAGCAGCCACTGCAGCATGAGTTTGATCCCCACCAGGGAGCTTCCCAAAAGGCATAGCAGACCTCTCCTGTCTTGCCCACTGCTCCCCTCAGCAGTGGATTTCAGTCAACCTGTTCTGCTCCCCACTGTCTCTGGCGAATCCTCTTGCCCTCCCCACCCCACACCTCTCACCTACACCCCAGCTCTTACATGCATAAATCTTTAAAAAAAAAATTTCAGCCCAAGTATCAGCTGCCTAGCTTTATCTTGCATTGCCCACCTGTTCCTAGTTATCATAACGGTGACATATAACAACAAATCATCTTTCCTAACCTCCCCCAGAGTCTCAGCAAATGAAAACTGTTTCTAGCTTTTTGCCTTTTATGATTGGCAGAGAGATATGTAAGACAGGTACACATTGGAACACCCATTTCGTCATCTCCAAAATGTCAGTGCCTCTGGGAAAGAAAGTCAGCTCCTCCCTGACTGAAGGTTCTGTTTCTCCACTCAGGTTCTCATCACTTCCCTGGAGAAGCATGTGCTGGGCTGCTGGAGGGGGCTGTTGCTGCCATCCAGTGAGGACTCTGGCCCCGCCCAAGAGTCTTCCCGCCTACAGGAGTTGCTGCAGGAATGTGGCTGGAAATATCCTGACCCCACTCTGCTGAAAGTGAGTTGAAAAATCAGGGAAAGGCGAAGCAGCTACACTTCATTCTTTCCCATTTGCCACTGGAAGCAGTGCTGGGGGAGCAGCGGCCTCACTGACACTGTTCCCTGCAGATCATGCTCAGTGGGGCCAGTACCCTCACCCCTGAGGACATCCAAGTCCTGGCCTATGGGCTCTGCCCGGCCCAGCCGGGACGAGCCCAGGAGCTCCTGAGTGAGGCAGCGGGACGTCTACAGGGTCAGATGGCACCAAGCAATAAGCACCTTGTCTTAGTGCTGGACAAGGTGAGGAGCTAGAGGTTGGCAGGGCGGTGTCTGGTGAGCAGTGGGCACCTACTTGCTCCCCCTCCCTCTTCTGATCCTGTGTGTGCCTGTCTGGCGACAGTGACCTTAGAGCTCTTTTTGCCCAGGACCTGCAGAAACTGCCGTGGGAGAGCATACCCAGTCTCCGGACTCTGCCTGTTACTCGGCTGCCCTCCTTCCGCTTCCTCCTCAGCTACTCCATCATCAAAGAGGTGGGGTGAGGACTGGGGTGACTGATAGTTTGGGGAAACCAGATGGAAAAAGAGCGATCTGGGGAGACGGGAGGTCTTAGGAAAGGGTCAGTCATGGAGAGGAGGTTGAAGTTTCTCAAAACGTGGCCCTCTGGCCAGACCAAGATATCTTGATCATGTGTCTCCTCAGTCTGGGGCCTCATCGGTGCTGAGCCAAGGGGTGGATCCGCACAATACCTTCTATGTCCTGAACCCTCACAAAAACCTATCAAGCACAGAGGAGCAATTTCGAGCCAATTTCAGCAGGTCAGAGGGGGGAGAAAAGGGGTGTGGGGAAGGGCAGAGGCAACATATAAAGGGTAATGTGCTGTTCTCCAGCATCAAATGTTGCAGCCTACCTTCTCGCTAGTGCCTCCTGCCCTTTTTGCCACATGACCCCTATTCTTTACTTCTGCTTTTTCCCTGCAGTGAAGTTGGCTGGAAAGGAGTGGTCGGGGAGGTGCCGAGCCCGGAACAGGTGCAGGTGGCCCTGACAGAGAATGACTTATATATGTGAGTCTGAGAGCAGGGAGGTGGGGAGGGCTGAGTCCCAGAAGAGCCCCAGACTGATTCAGGATGCCCCTGAAGGCACAGCAAAGGCCTGACACTGCTGGTTCTGGCTCATCTCCTTCTGCCTTAGCTATGCTGGCCATGGGGCTGGTGCCCGCTTCCTGGATGGGCAGACTGTGTTGCGGCTGAGCTGCCGAGCAGTCGCCCTACTCTTCGGCTGCAGCAGTGCAGCCCTGGCTGTGCATGGAAACCTGGAGGGGGCTGGCATCGTGCTCAAGTATATCATGGCTGGTTGGTGAGTCTCCAGGGGCAAGGCCTATCCTAAGTTTAAGTTCCCCACCCCAGGTTCTTTCCCCAGTCTGAACCCCTAAATCTTTCCTCCTTTGTGCCCCCACTTCCCTCCATTTGTAGTTCCCACACGTGCCTTGGCCTTTTCCCACTCCTAACCTCCTAGAACTATGAGCCATTGGACTTCCTCATGGCTCAAGTCTCTACTCATCCATCACCACCAACTGTGTTTGCCCATATCATCTGTTACAGAGTTCTTATTTTGTATTTCTTCCTTTTCTTTCCCCAGTCCCCTGTTTCTGGGTAACCTCTGGGATGTGACCGACCGTGATATTGACCGCTACACAGAGGCTCTGCTGCAGGGCTGGCTTGCTGCAGGCCCAGGAGCCCCCCTTCTCTACTATGTCAACCAGGCCCGGCAGGCTCCCCGGCTCAAGTATCTTATTGGGGCTGCACCTGTAGCCTATGGCTTGCCTGTCTGCTTGCGGTGACCCCTTGAAATTGTCCTATCACTGACAGAAGTCATTTGACTGTTCTACCTCCAAGTATTATTTAACCCTTAGGATAAATACTTTAGGCGATTTTCCTCAATGTTTTATATGAAACATTTAATTTTATCTTAATATAATAAAGATTTATCATTTGAACCCTGTTTTGTGTAGTTCATCTGGGAACATTTGAAGACATTATTACTCCCCCCCCCCCATGTGTAACGGTCTAAGCAGATGAGAACAACTTGTAGCTGTTAAAGCCTGAAAAGCCTTGGGAAGAAGGGCAAAACCAGGGATAAAGCTGAGCCTGGCTGGGCCTCACCCGACATGATGAAGAATAGGGCATTCAAATGCTCAAAGTGGGGACAGAGGCTCTTCCCACTGAGAGTGTTTGGGCCTGGTACCATCAGGTCTGTCCTGTCTACAAGAGCGTCCGCAGGTATCCTGGGAGTGACACTTAGCAGCAGAGCGGCAGCCGCCCCGCCCCTCTCCTAAGTGGACGCTAAAGGCCGTTCTCGGCCCACATAGAGCTGCTTCACTCGTCAGCGCCCTGCGTTTTAGCAGCAGGTTCGGGGGCATTCTGCTGTTCACGGACGGTTTTCTCTCCCCAACTAAATTGCTAAGCTCCTAGGAAGCATGTAACTTACACTGTTGCGTATTCCTCACATCTAACTTGGTTAAAACCATGTATTGATCAATAAAGCTTGTTTGGCTCATAATAGTGCCTCCTGAGTCTCTCGACCTCCAGAATCTCTTCTGTTTCCTCTGCCCAAATCACCACTCTCAGGATACTCCAAGAACTGCGCGGGCTTCTGCCCCTGTCAGTCTTTAGGTCTATACCACCCAAGTGGAATAACATCCGATGCTTTACAATGTTCTGGTTACAGCCAGACTACCTTAAATGTTTTTAAGTTCCCGAGGGTAGGAGTCTTGTCTGCTACAATTTTACTACTGTGGGCTTGAGATGTTCTGTGAAAAGAATGCGCCCCTGCCTGTCTCTATTTGAAGGCCAGCCCAAGAGGTTCCGGCCTCTCTCCCCATTGGGACGGAGGATCATAGAGACGTCTTGCGCAGCGAGGCCTCCTGGCGCAGCCATAGAGATGTGCAGTGGGTGGCTAGAGCGCTGCTTCCGCTTCGGTAGTCCTTCCCAACATGGCGCAGTCAGTTAACATCAGCGAACTGAATCTGCCGCAGCTAGAAATGCTCAAGAACCAGCTGGACCAGGTGGGGACGGGGCCCAGAAACACCCTTTCCCCGCCTCACATCTCCACATCTCATGCCCGCGGGTACTCTCTTGTGTCCCATTCCTCCCCAGTTTGGGAGGCTTCCCTTTCCAGATGAAACACTTCACCCCAGGGTCCGCCCCTTTTTCGGTATTGCTCTCCCCTAGTCCACCGCCCCCTCTAGTCCCGGTGTTGACCCTATTTCCGTCCCCTATAGGAAGTGGAGTTCTTATCCACGTCCATTGCCCAGCTCAAGGTGGTACAGACCAAGTATGTGGAAGCCAAGGACTGTCTGAACGTGGTGAACAAGAGCAACGAGGGTATGGGGTAGGCGCGTAAAGGCCGTCGGGGGGGTTGTGGCACCCGGCTTCTCCTCTCGTCCTGTCTCTTAATCCAATTTTCCTTACTTGAGGGGAGTCAATACATTACGTATTGTATACCGCTTCCTGAGCCCTTTGCATGTTGCCTACCTAGAATTGAAAAGTACGGGACATTCCTCCGCTCCTGTTCCCCCTTGTTTCGGTTCTTTTCATACAGTATCTGGGCTCTGTGTCTTATTGGAACTCCCTTTAACGTCCTCATTTTGGAACTGCCAACCTTCCTCCAGATGTTTGTCTTAATTGCTTTCACAGGGAAAGAATTACTCGTCCCACTGACAAGTTCTGTATCCTTTCCACAGGAACTGCCTTCTCCTTTTCTTCCTCACCGCCCCCCCCCCAAGTAAAATAAAGAGGGGACGAGAGTAGTTTTGGTTATACCAGAATGAGGAGAGTCTTATTATACACACTTAGCAGATCTATCTTAATCTGGGGCCAGCCTCCACAGCTAATGCCATGTGAGTACCAGGGAGTATGTAGAATTGAGGTATGATCATTTTCCTTTGCTATTTGAGGATATTGATCTAATAAAGAGATAAAAATAGTTTACACTATTACTAATAACCAATGGGGGGTGTTTCTATTAATCCTCAACTTTAGCTTAATTGTAATACTTTCTCCTAAACTGTTGATAGGAAAAAACATGGAGTGGGTCAGCCTATTGTGTGTTTTACTGAACCAGCCAGTTATGACAATAGGACTACTGTGTACTGTAATCTCGGAACTGACAGGCCAAAAGAGAAGCAGAGGAATGGCAGTATAGTAGGAATTACTTAAATAATGGATATTAAATTCATCAGGAATTAGGTAGTTCATGCTTGAAGGTATTAAGGGAAAGTAAGACTGATTCTGATTTTTTGCTTTTACTAAACAGCAGTAGGAAAGTATCTTTGCATCCAGTCTTTCTAAAGAGGGGCTAATGGGAAGAATTATAAGAACTGCTTGGAAGGTGGCAGGTGGGATCAGGGCAAGAGAGTATTCGGGCATATGTCACTTTCTCCATAAGGAACCAACTTCTCTCTCTCTCTCCTCCTTTGGAGTTTATAGGTATAGTTTTCGGGCCTCCAGATTATTCAGTCCTTGTTTCCTTTTTTTTTAAAAAAAAGATTTATTTATTTATGTATATAAGAACTGGGGTAGTGAGAGGTTTCATTAGAGACAGAGTGGGGCGCAGAACAGGCTGATCTGCTGAAGTACACTGCTGAGGGGAGTAGCAGGCAAGGCAGAAGAGGTTTTCTGCGCCATGTGGGAAGCTCCCTATCCAGGGATCAAACTCATGCTGCAGTGGCTGCAGATAGCTTCATAGTGTGGAGACTTAACCCACTGAGCCATTAGGGAGGCCTAGTCCCTGTTTCTTTTTAGAAAAGGAATATCCTAGGATGCCAAGAAGGCTGACTGACAGGGAAACATGGCTCATGCTGGGTTAGTTTTCCCCTTAATCCTTGCTTCTCAGATGTATGTTCCTGGGAAGCTACATGATGTGGAACATGTGCTCATCGATGTGGGAACTGGCTACTATGTAGAGAAGGTGAGTTGGGGGAACACAAGGATGCCTCCCTGAGCAGGCAAAGGGAATTGAAGGGAAGATCTGCAGTGCAACACATGGGGTCTCATCTTAGCCCTTCACTCACCTCTGGCCTTGCAGACAGCTCAGGATGCCAAGGACTTCTTTAAGAGGAAGATAGACTTCCTCACCAAGCAAATGGAGAAAATCCAGCCAGCTTTACAGGAGAAGCATGCCATGAAACAGGGTAAGCTTGGCCTGAGGCATCTCCTGACCCTTTCTACCTCTATGATAAAGAAAATGGATTGCAGAGAGAACCAAGGCCGTATCCCCTTAGTTAGATTAAAACTATGTATTTCTCTTCAGTTCTGATGTATAATTTTCTAGATTGTGCATTGTATACCCATTCTTTGTAGATTCTTGGGTTGGGGGCTTGAGGAATTTAGAAGAAATGTCTCTCTTGTGGAGTTTCCATTTAATGAGGATGGGATGGGGAGAAAATACATGCAAATCAACACACAGAAAAGTAATATAGCCCTAAGTACTAGCAGTTGCAACTGTGGGTGCACACTGGAATTATCCAGGTAATTTATAGACAGCCTGGGCCACTCCATGACAACTAAATCAAACAGGGAGGGAGTAAATTCCAGGGTGGTCAGTGTTTTTAAAAAAGCCCCCAGCTGATTCTGTTACATACAGGATTGAGAGCCACTGTTATAAAGGCAAAAATCTTTTCCACAGTATAATTTTCTGGTTTTGTCTGACTCATTTAATACCATGTTTTGTTCATTTTTATATCCTGTTGTTATATTGCCATAGATTCTAAATTTGTGTTAGCTTTTGTCCCTCACAGTAGATCCCTGTGTTAAAAGTTTAACAGACTAGTTGGTTGTCTACCCTGTCACTTTTCCTTAGCTCTACATTCTCCTCCTTAGTCCTGACCAGGGCCTAATTCTTTTTATTCCCACAGCCGTCATGGAGATGATGAGCCAGAAAATTCAACAGCTCACAGCTTTGGGCACAAATCAAGCTACTGCCAAGGCCTGAGGGCTTGTTTCAGAAATGGGCCTGGGAATTTTTGGGTGTGAATTCCTAGAATGCTAATAAATGTATCAGCTGGGCAGAATGTGGTCTTTTCTTGCATTAAGCAAGGGACTGGTGATGAGATGGGAGGGGATTGGACGAGATGCTGCGCCCCTCCCTGGAACCTGGTCTGCAGAGGTGATGCAGTGCTCACCTTGAGGGTTTCACCGGGCGGGATCCTTCTAAGAACTGCTCTGGGCAGTGTGCCCTTGGGTGAGGCCGGTTACCCCGGGAACGCCCAAGTGGCGGAAGTGGAACTGCGTAGGCGCTTCTTCTTCCGGGTCGGTGCCCACGCCTTCCGGGAGGAGAAGCTGCATGGGCCAGCGCCTTCTGCGCGGTTTCCTGCCGCTGCTGCATCCGCCGCCGCCCCCTCCCCACCGCTGGTACCGCATGCACAGTGCGGGATCCGTCCTGCCCCCCAAACGACTCCGCAGCGACCTAATGGCCCCGCGCCGAATAGGCACGCACAACGGCACCTTCCACTGCGACGAGGCGCTGGCGTGCGCCTTGCTGCGCCTTCTGCCGGAGTTCCAGGTACGGTTCGCGAAACGAACTGTAGGTCGGCTTGTGTGGCTCCAGGGTGGGTCGCGGTCCCCTTACTGAGCCCCTCCAGTAGTTTCAGTGGCCCAAACACCCCTTATTTACTCTTCCGCCGGATCCCCGGAGACCCAACATAACCCTCTTACCCAAGGATCTCTGGCATCCCCCTTACTACCTATGTCCACCGCAGGATGCAGAGATTGTGCGGACCCGGGACCCCGAGAAACTGGCCGCTTGTGACATTGTGGTAGATGTGGGTGGCGAGTATGATCCTCAGAGACACCGATATGATCATCACCAGAGGTGAGTTCCAGATAACTTCTACTTTCTTGACTTAAGCATTCCTCAGTGCCCCAGTTCAGCCGTCCGCTGCTGTCATCGTGTCTGCGAAAGGAACGGCCTCAAAATCAAAATCTTGAATCCCATTTAAACTATCGACTTCCAGCACTTCCTTCCCTGCCCCCATCCACCCGGCCTTGGACCTCCCTTTGCCCTGGCATCTGCCCAGGCCTCTCATGGTTCCCAGTCCTGACACCCCTCCTAACTCACCTTGCTTTGGCTCAGTCAGGCTTTTGTCCTGCCAGCACCGTCATCACCCCAACTAATAGCCCAACTGGAATTAATCCATTCACGTGCCCTTAGATTGCTGGTGGGTTTGTCACTGTTCAGATGTGTGTGGTCTTCTACTTACTCTCCCATTGGAACATCATTCTTTTCCAAAGGTGTCCCCTAATCCACAATACCATCCCAATCCTTTTCCCCTCTTCTCAAGCCCTTACTTCATCAAACCCCCTCTGTAAATAGCCTTACTGCTGACTTTTTAAATGAATGAATGGACCTCCAGTCCAATCCCACATCCTCAACTCCTTCCTTCCAGTTCAGGAAACATTTCTTCTATTTGCTTTTTCCAATCTGTCAGTCTCTCCTCTGGGATTTCATAAAACAATTCTCCTGTTAGTACTTCTACTTATTTTTGCCTAAAAACTAAAACTCTGCACTTGAAAACTAAGGAGTGTATAAAATACAAAACCTTCCCTCATTCGACCGCTGTTTGAAGTGGTTATCTCTGGGCCTCCCTGGTGGCGCAGTGGTTGAGCGCTGCGCTGTGGAGCTGTCGGCAGCACGCGATGCGGGTTCAACGCCCCACCCGGGAGAACCCCACATGGTGCGGCAGACCTCTCCTGCCTCGCCCGCTGCTCCCCTCAGCAGTGTATTTCTGATCTGCCTGTTCTGCTCCCCACTCTGTCTCTGGTGAACCCTCTCACCACCCCACACCTCTGGCCTGTACCCCAGCTTGTATAAATTAAATCTTAAAAAAAAAAAAAAAGTTTAAAGTGGTTATCTCTGAAGGGTCATGATGTTTTGTTTTTAGGTCTCTTACCCTCTCTTACCATCCTCTGGCTTTCTCTTTTTGCTTAAGTATACATATTATTTTCTTTCTTTAAAGATTTGTTTTTATTTGTTTATGCATATAAGAGCTAGGGTGTAGGCCAAAGGTACAGGGGATGAGAGGATTCACCAGAGACTGTGGGGAACAGAAAAGGCGGATCTGCTGAAATACACTGCTGAGGGGAGCAAGTCCTCAGCAGGCGAGTCCTCAGCGGGCGAGTCAGGAGAGGTCTGCTGCACATGTGGGTTAGCTCCCTGGCCGGGGGTTGAATTCAGCCCACAGCGGTGATAGCTTTATAGCACTGAAACAACCCCTACACCACCAGGGAGCCTCCCTACATATTATTTTCATAAATGATGTTGAGATTCCTCTAGATACTTATAACCTAATCTTTCACCCTCACTTCTCAAAAGTTGACCCTGGTTCCACATTCCTTCCAGTCCATTCATTCATTCATTCGGTTCTCTCCCAATCTCTCCACTGGAAATACTCATTAAAAGGGCACTGGTGACCTCAATGCCAAACTGAGACTGAGGGTCTTACCTTAGCTGAGCTCTTTGTGGCCCTTGGCATTGATTACTATTCTAATGACTTATATACGACATTTTATTATGCAATATTTGACATACAAAAGGAGGTATTTAACACTTCTAAAATATAAAACAAAATGAATTCATGTATATCAATCTCCCATCCTGGAAACTAGAACAGTTTTTTTTCCGTTTGCATGGTGTATACTTTTCCCTTCTTTCATCCCTTTCCCTCTCCCAGAAATAAGCAACATTCTGAAGTTTGTGTTCATCATATGCTTGTTCTTAAATATATAGTGTAGTGCATACCTGTTTCCATCAATAATTCATTTAGTATTGCTTCTTTTTGAACCTTTTCTTGGGGAGGGGGGGGTTATTATTAGCCTTTATACCCTGTGACTATATTGTATGTTTTTTGTTCAGTAATAAAAATCATCAAAACAAAAACCAGTTTCCTAGGTGATTCTAACGGACTGGTTTTAGAAATTACAGATACAGTTTTTCTTACCTGACACCTGTCATGTTTTTTCCTAGTCTCTGTGTCCCTGTCTTCAAATTCCTCCCTTCCTCATTCACCTGATCCCTGGGGGTGATTAATTTCCTTGCACCTGTACTGGCTGGCACAGTGCTCTGTCCGGTATGCATTTGTCTGCTTAAATCTTTGTGGCTCCCCATTACCTACAGGTAAATCCCAAACTCCAAGTTACTAAATGGCCTGCAAACCCTTCTAGCTTTATCTTTTGCCTCTTACTCATCACACCTTTCTTGGAGTTCCATGACGAGGCCTGTCTCTTAGCCATTGTACATGTTCTTTCTTTCTCTGAACCTTTCTTTCTCTCTCCGTTTCCTTGTTATGACTAGAGCATTTCCTTTGTTGTTTTGTGTTTGTCTGCCTCCAGCAGATGAACTGAAAGCCAGGGATAGAGTCTCGTTTGTGTTTTTTTATCCCTGATGCCTAAAACACAAAGCCTGGTCTATAATAAGCACTAAGTTAACCACCATTAATGTAGACTCTAAGCTAAGGCCCATGTGGAGCCCCAAGGAACTCCAGTAATACCCCCAGCCTCCTCACCACCAGTTCCTGCCCATGCACTCACACGCTGGGTAGCCGGGCCAAGGCCTTCACTCAGCCCCGCCTCCCTGTGCTCCTTAGGTCTTTCACAGAGACCATGAGCTCCCTGTCCCCCGGGAAGCCGTGGCAGACCAAGCTGAGCAGTGCGGGACTCATCTATCTGCACTTCGGGCACAAGCTGCTGGCCCAGTTGCTGGGCACTAGTGAAGAGGACAGCATAGTGGGCACCCTCTATGACAAGGTGGGGACCCACACATGCATCTCCACCAGGCTGGCTGAGTATGGGACTCTTGCAGCACCCAGACTGGCTTCCTGACCCATAGCCAGCCCAACACCCTCTCCCTGTCAGGCTCATCTCACGGGAGTATTAATGTCTCTCCTGTCTCTGCTGGGTGGGTGCAAGAACTAGATGCATTATTTGGGGAAAGGCTTTGAAAACCATGTAGCAATGTTTCCCAGTCTTTTTCTTGACCAAACACACATAAAAAATGATTAGTCAACAGCTTGGTAATAGAAGCTGCTTCTGTTTGGAATCATGACTCCCTGGGGACACAAGTTGGAACGGGGCTGGGAAGCACTTGATTATGAGAGTATCTTTAGATTCCACCAACACCTTCTGTGAGCAGCTCAACAGGTTCCTGCTGTTGGGGAAGGAACAGGGCTGGTGGCCTTGGTGTGCATGTTGGACCAGTGATTCTAAGGAACCCTACTTGACCCTATTCCTGGAGGGTCCTAAGTCAAAACTCAGATTCAGTCATTATTTTGCGGGTATAAACTGTTGAGTTCAATTCTCTGCCTGTGCTCTGCTCCCCGTGACACAACATTGGTATGATCCCAAAAAGTGAAGAAACAGTTAATTTCTGGAACAGCAAGGTTTCAAACTGCCTTCTACGGCTGAGGGTTCCTAAGCAACTGACTAAATTAAACCCAAGTCCTCACTGGGCATCAGGATAGGGTCCAGACCAAGAGGTGTTGGGCTAGGGGAGTCTCTCTGGCTGTGAGAGTAGCACTTGCACTGCGATCTAGAGATAACGTTGGTGTGGAGGCTTATTTTGTCAGGCAGTATTGCATTAAACACTGATAACCCATATTGTTTTTGCCCCAAACTCTTGACGTCTTGTCCTATTGTTTCCTGGGGGTCAAGAGAGGCAGCAGCTGTTGCAGTGGCACATCATGGGCTTCCCTGGTACCACCTCCCAGTACCTTCCCCCAAACCCCCGCTCATGTTGCCCAGACCTTGTTAGCTAGCCCACTGAATAGCAGCCTGGCCCATTTGGAGATGGAGCCTCCCTCAGCCATGGACAGACAATTCCAGCCCTTCGTGAAACTTGTGGCCTTGCTTGTTCCGAAGTCCGCATTCCCCTCTCCACACGTGCCAGCCTGGGCGTGGGCTTTGTGCAGCAGTAGAGCAAGCACTGGACTAGAAATCAGAGTTCAAATTCCAGCCCCAGCACTATTGTCTTTCTGACTTTGAGCCACAGAACCTGGCCTTTACCCTTTTCCTGGTCTAGATACTGTTGAGAGCTCACAGAGCTATTATAGAGATTAAATGAAAGTGTGATGAACATACTTTAAAACCTGTAACACTTGATGCAAATGGAGGTCCCTCAAGAGCATTTCCTCCTTAGATGTACGAGAACTTTGTAGAGGAAGTGGATGCGGTGGACAATGGGATCTCCCAGTGGGAGGAGGGAGAGCCTCGCTACGCGCTGACCACCACCCTGAGTGCCCGGGTTGCCCGGCTTAATCCCACCTGGAATCAGCCCGACCAAGACACTGAGGTAAGGAGGATTCCAGGCGAGGACACTGTGAAGCACATAACCTCCAGGGTGGTAGGGAGTAGTTGTCCTTCCCCACACCCCCAACCAACTCTAGCAAAGTCAAAAGTTTGAACCAGCCTGTTTCTGATTCGCAGGCCAAGTTCAAGCGTGCGATGGATCTGGTTCAAGAGGAATTTCTGCAGAGACTTGACTTCTACCAACACAGCTGGCTGCCAGCTCGGGCCTTGGTGGAAGAGGCCCTGACCCAGCGATTCCAGGTGCAGGCCTAGATGAGGTCCTACTGCTGCTGGTCACAGGGGCTCCTCCTCCTACCCTAAACCTTCTAACCATGGCCCGCTTTCCTTTCAGGTAGACCCGAGCGGGGAGATAGTGGAACTGGCAAAAGGTGGATGCCCCTGGAAGGAGCACCTCTACCACCTGGAATCCGAGCTGTCACCCCCAGTCACCATTGCCTTTGTTATCTACACTGACCAGGCCGGACAGTGGCGAATACAGTGTGTACCCAAAGAGCCCCACTCATTCCAGAGCCGGTGAGCCCCAGGGAGAGCACCCTGCAGACCTTTGGGCCTATCAGAAGAGGCCACTAACTCGGGCCTCTGCTCTACTCCGTCTCTCTTAGTTCCTCAGGCCTCCATTTGCTTCCACCAACTTCCCCTCTCTGCTCACTCGTAGGCTGCCCCTGCCAGAGCCATGGCGAGGTCTTCGGGATGAGGCCCTGGACCAGGTCAGTGGGATTCCTGGCTGCGTCTTTGTCCATGCCAGCGGCTTTATTGGTGGGCACCACACCCGAGAGGGTGCCTTGAGCATGGCCCGTGCCACCTTGGCCCAACGCCCAGTCCTTCCATAAATCTCCTAAGCCAATAAAACTCCTCTGTCATACTGACCAAGTCCTTGCCCCATTATTGCCCTGCTATTCTGGGAACTTGCTGAAGTTGGGGAAAGTGAAACATCTGTGATGTTCCAGAGCCTCTGCTAGGTAGCTTTGCTTTCCAAGTCATTTGAAAACTATCTCGTGCCTAAGGTGAAATAACTTGGCCCAGTTCACAAGAAGTGGCTAAAAAAGTGACAGTATCTTTACCCCAAATACTCCACTGTACCCCAGTGTAACTCCCGGGAAAAAGTAAGTCTGTTACTTGAATGGAAAACACAGAAGGGAATTTTTTATTATTAGAAGTGGGGGTGAGGGGAGTGGCACAGAGCAGGTCCTGGGAGAGGGTCCCAAGGGGCAGAAGTTGGAGATGTCTCTGTAAAGAGGGGCAGATCATGAATGGAACCTCCACCCCCAGCTGGGGGCTCCTGGGTTCGGCCCAGCCCTGGGCTAAAACGTGGAAACTGGGCATTGACAAAGTACAGAGGAATGTGGGCAATTCGGCCTGTGGACCAGCACTGCAGAGAGGTGAAAGAAAAGTCTGTTGAGATCCTGGGCCCCAAGAAGGCCATGGGGTGGAGCCACACGGCAGTCAGGGCGCCTCCACCCAGAGCCCCTGCATCCCGGTCTACTCACCACACTGAGCAGAGCCCCTTTGCTGAAGGAAGGATGGAAAGTGATGAGCTGGGCCTGGGCTCCTGGCTCTCCCTGGATGACGCCGCTAGGAGGAAACCGTGAGTCAGCAGTGGGGGCAGGAGGAGGTGTAGCAGGGGTGGGCTTTGGTGTGGGAGGGCTGGTGAGGAGTCCAGGCCCACAGTCTACACAGCACTTACCAAGGGAGTAGCTCAAATACTGGGCTGTTTCGAGTGCGGAAAAGGAGGATGACTGGTTTACCATCCTGGACCCGCGGATTTCCTGTAAGAGATGGGTCCAGGGACAAAGAGGCACTCGAGGCAAATTCCAGGGCAGGAAAACGCCGCAGCCAGATGTGGACACAGTGAGTGTGGGAGGTGGCCGCGACCCTCCCCCTCCCCCTCTCTTACCCTTCATGAGCACAGCCAGACGTTCCCCACTTGGGTCCCAGACCATGGAGTGAGCTTCTCCCCCGAGCCTGTGAAGTAGATGGTGGGTGGGGCGGGCTCGGTGTGCTCCCTCTCACTGCTCCTCCCTCACCCGCTCTGCTCACCTCTCCTCTCCATCTGGGGTCTGTATCGTCGTCTCAGAGAGATCAGCCACTATCGTGGCCGACTTCGCCCCTCCGACACGCCCTTGTCCCTCACCTGGGAATGAGGGGAAAAGCAGTTCAGGAAAAGAACCTCTTGCTGACCCTGCCATTTCTCCATCACAGCCTTCAACGCCTCTGCTGTCTCCCAAGCTTCTATACCTGCCTTACCTTTCAGAGTAGCATATTCGGAGGGTTCCTGCCCCTCTCTGACTCCACCCAGATACTCTGTAGCCAGAGAGTTTCCCCAAACTCACCACAGCGTTCTGGGAATGACAAGGAATAAACCAGCGGTTCCCCCAGTACAGTGAAGAGTAATCTGTTTCCATCTGGGCTCCAGCAGCCTGTCTGTGGTCAGAAAGCAAAAGGCAAGGGTGTTCTACAGGGGAATGTAGGAGGAAAAGAAGCAGAGGACGTGGAAAGACAAGTTAGGGGGATCAAGAGTCCACCTCTTCCTCACTTTCTGTGAGTCACAGCTGCCTCTTACCTGACAGCGCCCTGACAGAGTAGGCCACCTCTCACAAGTCCACATCTGGGCCTCCCAGACTCTAGCAGAGAAATCACAGCTTAGGGCCACTATGTTCGAAAAACTTGAACTTAACTTCCCTCTGTCAGTCCCAGGAGCCAAGCGCCTTTCTCTCGGCCCTTGCCGCCCTTCCTCTCCTTCCCACTCACCGAAAGACAGCCGAAGGAGTGGTTGCCAGGACTTTGCTGCCATCCGGGGACCAGAGCAGGTTGGTAACCCCGCCTCCCCGAAACCAGGGAAGGGGAACACAGGTCTCTGTTGAGACATCCCACACCTAGAGAGTGGGAGCAAAAGACAAGACCGGAAACTCAAGGATCCCTATCTTCTCACAGGGGGCTGTCCTTCTCTAAGGCACAAAGAAACAGAATTGGGAGAGTGGGAGAGTGACAAAGCAGGAGGAAATAAGTTTATATTTGTAATTACAGCAGGCAGAATTTTAATCTGAGGAGTCTAGATGATGCAGCTCCCTGCCTGGGTGTTTAAGATTGAGCAGATAATTACCCCTCTTCTTTCCCCAGGGTATTTTCCAGCACCAGATGGTAGGAGAATGCACTCTCCTTAAGCGAGGGGCGGCTGCAGTGACAGCGTGGGGGTAGGGACAACTCACCAGGATAGCAGCATCCACAGGTGAAGCTGAGAGCAGCCGTCCCCCACTGGGGGCCCAGGCTAGGCTGGTGACAGGCGTGTGCCCAGGGTGAGAGAGCACCTGGGCACAGCCAGAGGAGGGTCTGCCCAGGGGAAACAGTGTGGAGTCAGAAAACTCTGTGATCGTGTTTCCTTACCTCCTCCCACTAAAATCTCTAAATCTCAACGCCCCCCCTAAACTCCCCAGACTGGGGGAAATGAATAAGGATCATGTAAGTTTAAAAAAAAAAGGAAGGAAAGAAAGGCTAAGTCACTGCCAATAGGTCCATGGAGAAAATGAGTAAAAGGAAGTGTGTTTTCAGTATGGGCTCCAAGGAGACAAAAACTTGGGACCCATGAAGCCAGAATGTGCTAATCCGGGGAAATGTCACATGCTCCATCCTAGACAACAGCCCTCTGCTCAGTACCATCCACCCAGAGCCTGGGACAATCTATGGTGCTCCCTCAAGGTGCCAGTCTTTTTCCTGCGTTATCTACCACCCCTCCCGCCAGACGTCATCCTGTGCCTGTGTTCCAAAACCCATTTTTCTGCCTTGTCAGAATTGGTGTCGCTCCTCTGTGCTCCCCACTCTCTCTGGTGAATCTTCTTCCCCCAAAACACCTCTGGCCTAAACCCCAGTTCTCCTCATAAATAAATAAAAATAAATCTTTTATTAAAAAAAAAATACCATGAGACAGACAAAAAATGATGATACAAATTACCATATCAAAGTAAGTCAGAGGCTGCTGGGACTCACCGGGTAGACAAGGAGGTGGGGTCCAGGGTCCAGATGAGAATGCAGCTCTGACAGGCCACAGCCAAGACAGAGGCGCTCAGGGGCTTCCAGGCCAGAGCTGCCACATTCCGCTGCAGCCGGTGCTTCAAGGAGGGGACTATAGTGCTGGGATGAAAGGGCAGGGGGCTGAGTCAAAGCAGGGACCTGAGTGCGGTTGAGGAGGGAAAGGTACAGACAAGGAAGCTGTTCATCCAGAACCCGGGAGTACTGTGGGCCAGAATACAGAGAAAGAGGATACATGCAGCAGAGGAGTCTCCCTGACCCCAGTTCTGGAAGAAGCCCTGTGGGCCAGGCCCAGGGACTGCAGGACGCCCCTGGGAACAAGGCGAGAGAGGAAAGGGGAGCGTAAAGCGTCAGAGCCCCCCCGGCATGCCTCCACATACCTGTTAGCGTTATACACACGGATTGAGTCATCTAACAGAGCCACCGCAAACTTGTTGGTGTGGGGGTGCCACGCAAAGACCCGCAGGCAGCAGCCAGACCTGGGCGGGAGCGAGCTCGAAGTCTAAACCTGCACCTATCCAAGCCCCAGCCCAGATTCTCTCACATGAGGACAGTTTTTGTTTCTTTGACTTTTATTTCATTTCTTCTTAGGCGGTAAGAGAATGTGGGGAGCAGTCAGGAAAGGGATGGGAGTATTTACTGCCTTGATTTCTGTCTCCCAAACCAGTTCCCACGAAGCCCCAGAGCTATACACTCACCAGTTTGTGACTTGGGCAAATTCAGCAATCAGATCTTCACTCCTGAGCTGGAAGAATAAAGCCAGTGGACAGAGGACCATGCACTGGGGGCGCAGGGACCTGGTCCCACGGGGGAGTTAGGCCATTCCCACCCTGTGGAGTCTGCCCACCCTGGCCTCAGGATAAGAAGTGGAAAGGAGGCAAAGGGTGGGGACAGCAGCCAGGAAAGGAGAGGGGAGGAAGCCAAACTTACAGACAGGTGGGGGAACAGGGACCCGTGGAGGGAGGAGGCCCAGCGACAGAGTGCCAGGGCCCAGCTGGAAGCCGTCTTCACCCACTCAAACACTGTGGGGTTGAGGAAGCAGCTCTGATTAAACCATTCACAGCGCTCTCACGGGGCACCCTCTCAGGTGAGTGAAGAGTAAGGGCAGCACTCCCCAGATCTGCCTGCCCCATAAGCGCTCTAGATATTTCACTCTGAACACCCACTCTGGAGTACTTGGTGGAGGTAGAGGGGAGAAGCGAAGATGGCACCAACCTAGACAACTGGGTCAAGAAAAATAGGGCTTAAGAGAAAGGGGCTGGTGGGCCTCCCTGGTGGCGCAGAGGTTCGGTGCTGCACTGTGGAGCTCTCAGCAGCGGCAACGCAAGTTCGACACCCGGCTGGGAAGATTCCCACATGGCGCAGCAGACCTCTCCTGCCTCGCCCACTGCTCCCCTCAGCAGTGTATTTCCATCGATCTGCCTGTTCTGCTCCCCACTCTGTCTCTGGTGGACCCTCTGGCCGCCCCATGCCTCTGGCCAGTACCCCAGCTTGTATGCAAAAAATAAATCTTTAAAAAAAAAAAGGGGGGCTGGGCCAACAGGTAGTAGGATGAATCAGGGAGAATATGGAAGGGAGTTAGAAACCGTAAAACTAGAGAAAACAGGAGGGAAAAATACTTACCCTCCTCCTCTGAGTTTGCAATTTCATTCAACACCCCAAAAAGGCCCACATCACGCCTGATGAGGAGAGGAAGCTATGGGTCAGATTACGCTAATACCGCCTGTAAATTGCATTCACTCAATAAACATGTATTAAAAATTAGAGGGGCAGAGGCTCCCTGGTGGCACAAGAAGTTAAGCACAGCACTACGAAGCTATGCAGAGCCGCTGTGGTACAAGTTCGATACCCGGCCGGGGAGATTCCCACATGGCGCAGCAGACCTCTCCTGCCCACCCACTGCTCCCCTCAGCAGTGTACTTCAATCTGCCTGTTCTGCTCCCCACTCTGTTCTGGTGAATCCTCTCACCACCCCACACCACTGGCCTACACCCCAGCTTGTATGCATAAATAAATCTTTAAAAAATATAAATAGGGCCTCCCTGGTGGCGCAGTGGTTGAGTGCTGCGCTGTGGAGCTGTCGGCAGCGCATGATGCGAGTTCGATGCCCAGCCGGGGAGATTCCCACATGGTGTGGCAGACCTCTCCTGCCTCGCCCGCTGCTCCCCTCAGCAGTGTATTTCTGATCTGCCTGTTCTGCTCCCCACTCTGTCTCTGGTGAACCCTCTCGCCACCCCACGCCTCTGGCCTGTACCCCAGCTTGTATGTATAAATAAATAAATCTTAAATATATATATATATACACATATATACATATATACATATATATATATATATATATATATGAGCACTCGGGCCTCCCTGGTGGGTTAAGTCTCAGCACTATGAAGCTATCTGCAGCCACTGCAGCACAAGCTGGATCCTGGCACAGGGAGCTTCCCACACAGTGCAGCAGACCTCTCCTGTCTTGCCTGCTGCTCCCCTCAGCAGTGTATTTCAGTCAATCTGCTCGTTCTGCTCGCCACTCTGCCTCTGGCAAATCCTCTCATTCCCCCCCCCCCCCCGCCCCGCAACTCTGGCCTACACCCCAGCTCTTGTATGCATAAATAAATAAATAAAGGGCCTCCCTGATGGCGCAGCGGTTAAGTGCTGCACTCTGGAACTGTCGGCAGCTGTGATGCGAGTTCGACGCCCAGCCGGGGAGATTCCCACATGGTGCGGCAGACCTCTCCTGCCTCGCCCGCTGCTCCCCTCAGCAGTGTGTTTCTGATCTGCCTGTTCTGCTCCCCACTCTGTCTCTGGTGAAGCCTCTCACCACCCCACACCTCTGGCCTGTACCCCAGCTTGTAAATAAATAAATCTTTAAATAAATAAATAAATATTTAAAAAAAAATAAGAGCACTCACATTTAATGACTGCTATGCGCTATGAACTTTACATATTATCCTCTTATTTAATTACCACACTAATCTGAATAGCATTCTGCCCATTTTACCAATGAGGCAACTGAAGCTCAGAGTTCTTTCAGGGCTTTGTGAGCAAATCAAAGAGTCAAGACTTACCTACCATAAGATAGTGAATACAAAGCCACAGAAGGATTTGAAAAAGAGAAATAAACTGATCACACTGGCATTTTAGAAAGATCAGTCTGGCTGCAGAATAGAGGGGGACAAGAAGAGGTTACATCACAATCTAGAAAAATGGCCAAAGTGGTCTGAACCACTAGACAAAGAAGAGTAGACAGATTTGAGAGAATGAGAAAGTAGAACGAATAGGATTTGAGGACTAATTAGACAGCAAGGGAAGAGTAAAATCAAGAGAAACAGCTAGGTAATTAGAGCAGCTAATACTGCTTCCAGTGTGCCAGGGCTGTGCTAGGTGCTTCAGTTAGCCATTATCACAACCCTACAAAATAGGTGTTGTTATCATTCGTATTTTTATTTTTTTTTTATTTATACATACAAGCTGGGGTGCAGGCCAGAGGTGTGGGGCGGCGAGAGGGTTCACCAGAGACAGAGCGGGTAGCAGAACAGGCAGATCAGAAATACACTGCTGAGGGGAGCAGCGGGCAAGGCAGGAGAGGTCTGCCACACCATGTGGGATTCTCCCCGGCCGGGCGTCGAACTCGCGTTGCCGCCGCCGACAGCTCCACAGCGCAGCGCTTAACCGCTGCGCCACCGGGGAGGCCCCTATCATTCGTATTTTTAAATGAAAGAAGGATAAAGAGGTTAATTAATATTATCAAGCTGACTTAGGTAGGAAGTAGCCTTCAGGGTTCAAACTGTCTGCACCAGAGCTTACACTCAAAACTACTTGCTCCTGAATGAGAGGAAGGTCATTGCTTGAGATGAGAAAACATAAGGAAGAAGCAGATTTGGAGAGGAAAATGAAGGGTTCAGTTCTGAACATGCTGAGTGTGGAACAGACAACTGGGGGTGTGTGACAGAGAGTAAACACCCCAACGCAGAACACTTATCACTGGCCCACCCCAGTTAAGGAACTGGCCATCAACATTTAAGGAACATGAGGAAAAGAAGTTATGGGATAAGGTGAAGGGCAGCAGCCAGAGAGGCAAGGAGTAAGAACCCAGGCCTGAAAAGCTTCTCAGACAACAAATAGATGTTTAACTTTACTCAAAGAGATTAAAGTGTACTGCACTTTATCAGCTCTCTAAGTCTGAGAGCACATGGTGGAAAAATAGGCATCTCATCCACTGCTGGTGGGACTGCAGATATGTACAACTTCAACACAGGACTATTTGGCTATCCCTCACAAAATTACAAATGAACATACCTTTTGAACCCAGCTACCTGATTTGTAGACATTCATCCCACACATGACAACGATAACAATAGCTACCCCTTGTTTTCTATTGCTTTATATCCATGAATTCATCACTGTAACCTTGTACAGATAAGGAAACTATGAGACCAAGTGATTAAATCACTTGCCCAGTCACACAGCTAAAGAAAATGTGGCACAGCCTGGAACTGAATGCAGGTATTACGGCTTCATTTCTACACATGCAAAGTGACTAACCTACTTATAAGATTATCCACTGCAACCTCATACCTAGCCTTGCTAAGCTCCAGGTAGAGGCTTAGAAAGCAGTAACAACATGAGATGAGCACAGAGGAAAAGGTTCACATAATCAAACCAGGAAGCAAGGCATCCTTAGTGCCACAGTAAGAACCGCTAATTTAACATGATGAATGCTATATGGCTCTGAGCTAGAAAGAGAATGGCAGCCCTAGGCAAAAGGGTGGTAAACTCATTTTCTCCAGGATCTGTAGACCATGGCCCAGGATACCCTTTGCCATGTCTCACCAAACGTTGATGCACCTCTTCCACACTTGCTCCCGGTGATGGATGAAAGCAGTTCTTGTGCCATGGTCCAGTCTCCCAGGGGTCTTCAGAGGATCCTTAGTCAGGTTTAGGACTGGAAGATTGATCCACTATAGCCCAAAAGTGAGAAGGTGTGCCAATTAACCTCTTCCTGTGATCTTTGCTGAACACCCTGCCATCGCCAGCCCATAGCTAGGTTAAGGGTAAGAGGCTCCAGAGACTTGTTTTCTCATTTCCACAAATTTAACACTTGTGAAGATGGAAAACCGGTCTTAGCTTCCTTATCTGTAAAACTAGAATAAGAATTCATAGGGTTGCTGCGATTATTATATCATAACATTTATGGAGACCACTTACTCAGAGCCTTTCTCACATAGCAAATGCTCAATAAATGTTAGCTTCTCTTCCTTTTCCTTCCCAGGAACGCCACGGGGGGAAAAAGGTACACGCTATGCCTTATCAGTTCTACTTTGACACTCTCCAACTTTTCAGTGATTCTCCTGCACTCTCACACACCCTAGATTCACCCTCATTCTCCCCACGCCCTTTGGTCAGCACCACACCCCTTCGCAGCCCTCATCCTCTAACCCCAGTCCTAAAATACATTCCAGACCTTGTTCACCCCGGATAGGGCTATTTTCAGTCAGCCGGTCTCGAGACCGCGACCCCGCCCCCGGCCCCATTGCCCCGGTTCCCGGGCCCCCCGAGGTTTAGCCCCCACGCCTGTAGGCTCCCCTCCCTCCACACCCTGGCCACCTGGCCCCGGAAGTCAGGAGGCGGACTCTCATAGCTACTGCCTGTCACCAATTCGTTATTGTGCTCGTAAAGGGTGACTTGACCCCTAGGCGGCGGTGGAGGGAACAACCCCAGGGAGCACATCTTGCCGGTCCAGAGGACGTCTGGCACTGGCAAATTCGCTCAGCCCGCTCCTCCGACTTTTAGTTCCCGGGCTACATTCGGATGCGTACGGGTAGCCGCCTGGGACAAACGGCAATGACGAGCTCAACGGAAGTGAAGCATAACCGAGAGGGAAGACGCGTGCCCAGGCTTGGTACAGGCTTCCGGGGCTTCCTCGCGCGCCGCCTGGCGGCTGGAGGAGGAACAGCATAGACACGTCCGCAGAGCCAACCCCCTAGTTAAGGGCTTGAGCTGTTTTGTTTGTTTTGTTTTGTTTTGTTTTTAAAGATTTATTTATTTATACATACAAGGTGGGATACAGGCCAGAGGCATGGGGTGGTGAGAGGGTTCACCAGAGACAGAGTGGGGAGCAGAACAGGCAGATCAGAAAGACACTGCTGAGGACAGCAGCAGGCGAGGCAGAAGAGGTCTGCCGCACCATGTGGGATTCTCCCAGGCCGGGCGTCGAACTCTCATTGTGAGCTGCTGACAGCTCCACAGGGCAGCACTCAACCGCTGCGCCACCAGGGAGGCCCTTGAGCTGTTTTTTTGTTGTTTGTTTTTTTATCCCCTGTGAGACTGCTGTTTTTCCCAGCTCCGAATTCCCCAGCAGTCTCTCTCTTGTCTTTTTGTCTCCTCCCTCCCCCCTTCAACAAGTCCAAAATAAGCCGCGTTCAGGAAAGTACCTAATTAAACCCTCCCAAGACTGTGGGTCGCCCAGAGGAAAATATAAACTCTGTCGAGGGCAGTGGCTGGAAAGCCTCTGAGAGGAGAAAAATCAGAGGAGAGACCCTCAGAAGGACTGTGCCGCACCCGCCGAACTTAAAGCCTGCAGGGCTAGGTGTGGAAGGGAAAGTGGGGAACAGTTGAAAAACAGTAAACATTTCCTGAGTACTTGTTATGATTAAGTGCTTGCATAACCTTTACAATATTATGAGATGAGTGCTGTTATAGAGCCTTGAGGAAAGCGAAGCGCAAGATCAGACCTAGAAATACCAAAATTAGGCTTTCTGATTTAAGAATAGAAGTGAGATTAATCTTATTCTCACTTCAAAGGATGAAATTAGAACTGGAAGATAACGGGTTGGAGCTCCTCTTCTTTCTCCAGCGTGATTTTGGAAAACTCACCAAATTCTTTGAAGTTCATCTTCCTCATTTGCAGAGTGTTCTGATCATTTCATATGGTCAATTCCCATACAAAATAATGGAAATGAAGTCACTAATAAATTGCAACGTGTTAAACAGATGACAGGAGGTTTTGTTTTTCTTTAATCATAATTCCTCATGAACTAGATAATCTTGGGCATTGGTTAGTTCATTTAACAAATCAATGAACAAATCCAAGAGCCACATTCTGGGGACACCAAAATATATAAAGCACAGTCCCTACTGAGAGCTGCCAGCCTTTTCAAAGAATCTAGTTTAGTATTCTTGCGCTCTGTGTCCGCCCCTCTTTCTACTTGAAAAGTTCTCCCCTAGAGAGTTACCCCACATCAGAAAACAAGTAATTCCAGAAGGTGCCTCAGAAAATGCACTTCGCCAGGAAAAGCCCATGGGTCTTCTCTAGTCTACTAGGTCGTAACTGTCAGTGGACATACAACTCACCCGAGGCTCTTGCTAAACTGCAGATTCTGGGGTGGAGCTCTGAAGCTGTTATTTCCAAAACCCCCAAGTGATACTGAACTGACCACACTTGGAGTAGCCCCTGTGTCATTTGCAAGATTAGTTCACTGTCACCTGGCAAGTCACAGAAAGCTTGAGGACCTTAACACAAAACGGGAGGGAGTAGTTTCCTTGAGAAGGGGGAGCAGAGCAAGTTTGAAGAGGGAGTCCTGGACTCTGACAGATTAGTGAAAAGCACTGAGAACCCACTGACTTAAGTTTTTGTTTGCACCTCAGTCTTTTTTTTAAAGATTTACTTATTTATGCATACAAGCTGGGGTGTAGGCCAGAGGCGTGGGGTGTGTGTGAGAGGATTCACCAGAGACAGAGTGGGGAGCATAAAAGATCAACTGAAGTACACTGCTGAGGGCAGCAGCGGGCGAGACAGGAGAGGTCTGCTGTGCCATGTGGGAAGCTCCCTGGCCGGGTATGGAACTCTGCTGTAGAGACTCTGGATAACTTCACAGCGCTGCGCTTTAACCCGTTGCGCCATCAGGGAGGCCCTGTACCTCAATCTTGACACCATCTGACCTCGGATACCCCCAAGAAAATACTATGACCTGGGCCTGCAACTTTCACCTCCCTTACATGCCGCCTGATTTTCCCCCAACAGGTTGTAATTATCAGTTAGGTGCCTGCCGCTTACCCTGTAATATGAACTGGAGGAAAGGAACAGCGCTACGTGTATACCTCTTTCGCCACTCCCTCCCTCATATTGCTAATTTAATGTTTGTTGAACGGTTTTCTCAATTTGCAGATTTTTGGGAGGCCTAAGTCCAGGCCTTAGCGCTCTCCCCGCTAACTTCACTAGGGGGCGCGACGGCCCTGGAGACACAGCGACTCTAACCCAGCACCCCGGGGTCTCCGAGCGCGCAGAGGGCGGTCTTCACCCGGTCCCTCCCTGGAACCGGGGCGGGAATCCCAGGCAGGACCCTGGCCTCAGCCTGAGACTTTCAAGCACCCCCCGCACCCCCTTTGGGAGGCATCGCAGGAGCCTGGCTGCCTGGAGCTCCGCCCGCCGCCCCTTCCTGGGCCGCAGAAGCCCGGCGCCCCGGCCCAGGGCCGGTAACCAGGCGCACATGGCCCGCCCGGCCCTGTTTGTCCTGGCAGCGCGCCGCCGCTATTTGAGGCGGTTTTTATCTCCCAGAAACCAGCAAAACCCCAAGCGGAGTCTAGGGAAGATGAAAGAGGCCGAGGGGCCAGGGAGGGGAGGACCGCCAGGCTGCGGCGGGCGGGAGCTGGCACCGGACAGGCGGAGACCGGGAGGCGAGAGGGTCAGGTCCTGGGGGGTCCCGGGGAGCAGCGAGCGGGGAGGGGTGCATCCCGGGGGTCCACCTCGGGCCGCCTCCTCTCCCGGACGTCCCCCGCCCCTCTGCCGGCTCTCTCTTCCGCCACGGCCCCCGGCCCACTGGAGGAGTCTTCGGAACTGGTATTTCTTCAAAGCGCCTTTGAAGCCGCGCGCCCCGCCTGCGGGCAGGAGATTTCGCACCTGGGCGGGCGCGGCGGCCGGAGCGGAGGGGGCTCGTAACTGGAGCCCGCCCGGCCCGCCGCCCGACTCGCCCACCCCCTCCAGCGCCGCAGCCGGGCGGACCGGCGAACAAGGGGCGCCGCCCGCGGTCGGGCCCAGGCCGGGGGGAGCGGTCTGTGCGCCCCCCTCAGCCCAGCGGGGGAGCCCTAGGGGCGGGGGCCGCACAAAGCCTTATTGTGGCTTGGGGATGGCCGTCACAGAGTGGCTTTTGTTCCTGCGCTAACTCGGTGGCGGGCACCACTGATTGCAGGCCCAGAGCAGGGGGCGGGTTGCGTGCCAGGCGGGGTCCTCTCCCCGGGGGCCGCGCCACGGCCCGACCCGGAGTAGTCGCCTGCGCTGTGACCCACCTCGGGGCAGGCGCTCAAGCCGGTCCCTACCGTGGCCTGAGGTGGACAGAACCGGAGAGAAACCTCTTTGCCTTCATAATTCAGCAGAGATCTCTGAGCCGTCAAAATAACGAACTACCGCGGGCACAGTGTGCCAATGAGCACGATAGAATCCCCAGAGCAAGTCCCCAGTTTGCCAGGGAAAAAATCATGTGCCCCCACCCCACACCCCGTTCACCCTTCCTTTTCCCCATTTCTCACCAGGACACATTTTAAAATCGAACTTTTATTTATTAAATTAAAAAAAGAAGACTCCATGAGGACATGATCCCTTCCCTTCCACAATTTTAACCCTCTCCCCAAGCTCCAGCGGCTTTAACCCTTTGACCTGGGGTCTTGAGGAAGGAGGAGATAGAAAAGGAGGATCCAAAGTCACCGGAAAGGCATTCAAAGGCACTAAGCGGCTTTAAAAGTCACTGGAGGTGGAGTTGGGAGCATCAGAAGATCCAGGTTGGGAGCACACCCCCAAATCAGCTTGGGGATCTCTGTCCTCCTAGCTATATAAATTCTTCTTTCTCATGGCTTCTAGGCACCAGGCCTAGTACAGTGCCTTGCACAGAGTAGGCACCAATAAATACTTGATTTATTTAAATCTGATCCCAGAGAAAGCCTTCCCCCACCTATTCTTCAGGAGGGGCCCAGACAAACCAATGTCCTCCTGTTAGGTTGGCTTCCCCAAAGAGCATGTCTAAAATGGCAGCTGCACTCTCTCCATAACCATAGCAACAAGGGATTAGCCTGATGGGGTCCTGGTATCAGAGGAGGGGGTGTGGAAGAACCTGCTCTGGGGCCAAGGGAGCTGGGATATATTCCACTCCTCCCTTCCATAGGACTTGAGGTTTCACAGCTTCTGACTGGGACTGGGAATATTAGGGATCCCCTAACTGGGAGATACCCCATCAACTCTTTAACAGAGATCTAGCTAACCCACCCTATTAGGAGAGATCCATTAAAAGAGAAACCCCATTGACTAAGACCCTGTTGATAGAAATTCTATTAACAAGATCTCCACTAACACTTTCTATACAGAGATGCGTTTGGCTAAAATTCCATAGCAGAAATGGACCTCCTTCCCTCCCCAGCTCATTCTACCTGACCTGTCATCATAACTTAGATAAATAGAATTATTATTATTACTATTCATTTCTCTTGGAACATAGGGGTTAAATATACAGGCGTGGGGGCAGCCTCCCTGATTCTGGGGTCATCCCATCTTTGGGATCAGCTCCCCATCAGTCTGCCCCCCTCTGGGCACCCTACTCCCTGCCAGGTCACTAAACCCCAAGTCCCCTAACTCTGGTTCCTAATGAAGAGGCCACCAGGGGGCAATAAATTATCATCATCATCATCATCATCTGTAAAAGGAAGAAGGCTCTGAAGCATGGACAGCAGTGGAATAAGAAGTTGGGAAGAATGGAGGCTGGAAGGCGAGGGATAGTGGTAAATAAGCTTGGGAAGCAGAGAGGACGCATGACAGGGAGTCAGTGAGATGGAGCCCAAATGGAAAGAAAGTGAGTTGATCTGGCTGGCAAAGGAGAGAAGCTGTGAACAGGGGGAGGGAAGCTTAGGAAGCCAGAGTGCAGAAATCAGGCACAGGTGAGGGCTTAAGATGAGTCTGCTAGGCGGGCTCGTGGCAGGAGGAGGTGAGCAGAGGAGGCATGCAGGGAGAAACCCAGGCCCAGAATGACCAGGAGAGAGAGCCCCGAAGGGCAGCATGCATGGGGCAAAGGGAATGAGGGGCAAGCAGTGGTCCATGGAGTCTGAAGAGGCTGACAAGCAAGCCTGGAGCTGGAGACCCTCCACCCAGCTCAGATCTCCAGCAGGTTGCTCTGCTCTGGGCTGCCTCCGGGGGCTTTCTCTGGGGGTGCTGGCGAGGCAGAAGGTCGGGGCGTCTGACTGGCCTCCTCTTCCCCTGCACTGCGGCCCTCCCCCAGCTCCTTGGGGCCGCTGGGAGGGGGGCCTGGACCTGGCTCTCCATGGGTGCGTTGGTGTTTGCTCAGGTGGTCACTTCGGGTAAAGCGCTTGGAGCAGAGCAGGCAGGTGAACTTCTTCTCCCTGGTGTGAGTGCGCACGTGGCGCTCCAGCTCGTCAGAACGGGTGAACCTCTTGCCGCAGAAGAGCCAGTTGCAGACGAAAGGCCTCTCGCCCGTGTGCCAGCGCAGGTGGGCCTTCAGGTGGGAGGCCTTGCCATACACCTTGCCACAACCAGGGATGTGGCAGCTGTGGATGGGCTTCTTGCGCAGCCCAGCTGCTGCTGCCCCTAGGCGCTCTAGCTCCTGGCAATTGGGGCAGTCGCAGGAAGAGCGCCCAGCTCCACTGCCCCCGTATGCACTGCTGCCCCCTGTGCCAGCGCCCCGAGGGGGTTTGGCTCCACCACCCCCCTCCAGCTGCCCACTGTTGCCCACTGCCTTGGGTTTATAGACGTCTTGGGGCAAGACATGCTGGGGCCCTGGTTGCAGGAGGTGGGGCGCTGGGTAGGGAGCTGGATTAAGGGGGGCAAAGTCAGAGGGGTAGGTGGGCAGCTGAGGGTTCAGTGGAGGCTGAGCAGGGCCTGTGGGCAGTGTCCCTTGCAGCCCATCGCCCTGGCCCTGCCCACCACCTAGCCAGTTGCCCCCAGGATGCATGTCCCACCAAGGAGTAGGAGCGTTGCCTGGGCCTGGGGAGATGCCCGCATGGATGCCTGCCTTGTACCAGGAGCCGTAGGGGTGTGCCATGTCCAGAGAAGTGTAGACACTGGGCAGGCAGTCAGAAGAGCTGTGCCCCTTCGGCACTAGCAACCCAGGGTCCTGGGTGCCCGTGGGCCCAGGGAAGGAGTGGGAAAAGGGAGGGTAGTCATTGGCATAGCCCGCTGTGGGTGCTGGAGGGCTGCCTGCAGGTGAGAGGAGCCCATTGGTGCTTGCAAAAGGGGCTGGGTAGGCATCCCCCATGGTTTTGGGGGCTGATAGGTCACTGCCCACAGAGTATGGCTTCTTTGTGCCTGCTTTGCCCAGTGTCGCTGAGTCCCGCAGAGGGCTGGAGCCACCAAATTTGCTGCACGCCGCTGTCAGCATAGCCAGGGGACTGGAGCCATAGTGAGCTTCCTCCTGTGGAAAGAAGGAGGCTGCTTAGGGGGAGAGGAGGCATGTGGGCCAGAGGACAGTCTCCTTTGTCTAAAGAACAGTACAGAGGGGTCAGGGAAGGGTTGACAGGGAATTAGAGGTAAGAGGGGGTCAGTGAGGCTGGGGGCCTAGGACAGAGCTCAGATGGAGTCCTGGAAAGACAACAAGCCCCAAGACTGCAGTCTAACACCCCAACCCAGGAAGCAGGAAGCAGTTGCCGGGGGTATGCAAGGGCCTGAGAAAGAAAAAATACTTCTTTAATAGTTATGAGAAATCCTGGGCCAGAGGCAGCCCCTGGGTGAGATGAGAATTAGGGATCCTCACCCCTGGAAGTGGCTTCAGATCTGAGGCCTTCAGATCTGAGGACTCAGAGAGGGTCAATGGGGCTCAAAGAGCAGCATGGGAAGTAGGCAAAGTATCAGGAGATTGTAGTTACCCCCATTCCAGATAATCCCAGCTTACACTTCCTATCCAGCTCCTGACTAAGGCAGTCGCCTGGTCTCCCTGAGGTTGTATCCTTGTGTCCCTGGTAAGGAATCTCCCGGCAGGGACTCTAGGGCCAGGAAGCAAGAGGAAGTGATGGCGAAGACACTGAGACATTGAGAAGCAACAGGGCTGCCGCCAAGCCAGGACTGTGGCCGAGGCAAAAATGCCTTTCAAGCAGGCAGTGGGCACTTCCTGCTTTGTGGAGCCAGCTGGGACCCTTTTGGGAGGATGAGAAGAGCGAGAAGAGCACAAAGTCCTTATGCCCCTCTATGGCAGGGAATTAGGGTTGCCAAGACACTAGCTCCCAGCCACACTCCTCCATGCCTCAGGGTCCCCTAACAGGCAGCCCATGAGCTGGTCTGTCTTCACCCTTCCATCACATCACAGTGAGGGAAGGAGGGACTGCAGGGACTCCAGGCCTTCCTGGTAGCAGCTATCATGTAGTATGTGTGGGTGTCACCAAGCCTAGAGAGAGGTCTGGGGTCTTAAGATTGCAATGAAGGGTGTATGCAATCACCACTGCCGCACTGCCCCCAAAGGGCAAACCTGCTGCTCCCTGGCCCACCCTGTCCTGTTGACCTCATGGACGCCCAAATTTGAGGCACCAAAAGCCTTCTCAAATCTGACCCCCAGCCAGGGTTTCCTGGGAGCCTGTGGTCTATCAAGCAGAGGGTGTGCGAGGGCAGGGCAGCTGGTGGGCAGGCGAAGTCCCTGCAGAAAGCAAGTGGCAGGGGTCTCCCTGGTGGCGCAGCGGTTGGGCGCTGCGCTGTGGAGCTGTCGGCAGCAGCGATGTGAGTTCGAGGCCCAGCCGGGGGAGAATCCCACATGGTGCGGCAGACCTCTCCTGCCTCGCCCGCTGCTCCCCTCAGCAGTGTATTTCTGATCTGCCTGTTCTGCTCCCCACTCTGTCTCTGTTGGGCCCTCTCACCGCCCCACGCCTCTGGCCTGCACCCCAGCTTGTATGCATAAATAAATAAATTTAAAAAAAAAAAGAAAGAAAGCAAGTGGCAGAAAGGTGCAGTTTGAAGGTAAGAGGCAGGGACTTAGAGACAAGGGATATAAAGGACCTCACACAGAGTGAGGAGCTGACATAAAAGCCCCCAGGGATGGAGAAAGGGGAAACAGAGAGGTAAAATTGGCATTAAGAGACAAAAATGGGCAGGGAGCAGAAAGGTCAAAAGACAAAAGGCAGGAGAGGGAAAAGCAGAATAAACAAAGAGGAGTGACGGGAAGAGACTGGGCTATGAAAAGAGAGGAAGAAGAAAAAAGAAAAGGAGGAGGAGGAGGAAGGCAGATTTCCTACCTAAGAGAAAACCCCTGCGGTGCTGGGCCCCAGAAAACCCCCAGACCAGGCCGCTCCTCCCTCCTTCTCCCCCTGACCGCCCCTCCCCCTCTGCCCAGCCCGGCCCGGCTCCGTTGGTTTCCCTGCGGTTGGTTTATTTTTAAAAAACGCCGACGCCGTCCCCCCGCCAGGCCCTCACACTGTGGCCACAGGGGCCTCAGCCAAGCCCAGGGACCCCACCCAGCTGTGGGGAGGGGAGGAGGGGTGAAAGAAGGCAGGCAGTCCCAGGCCAACCGGGGACCCCAGCCCAAGGAAGGGTGGGCCCCCAGGGTCAGAGGGCCAGAAGAGGAAGCAGGGCACCAGCCCCCCTCAGGGTGCCCTGGGACCAAGAGCTGGGCACCTGGCTGAGTTCCACCAGGGCCTTAGTTTCCTTCTCAGCTGCCTGTGTGCGCTTGCCTGAGAGCTGGGAAGAGGGTGGTGCTGGGTAAGGGTTCAAATATGTACCCTGCTTGTGAGAAAATGTATGACTTTCACAGGGTCCCGGAGTCCCACCTGACAGTTGTTTTCCCTCCTACCTATGCCCCTCCATCCACTAAAGAAAACAAAGAGATTTTAAGCCCTGAAGGGAGTTCTCTGGAGAAAGAACTGGTTGAAGAACTGCCCCAGCTCCTTCCCCCAGATGTGCAGCCAGGCCTGGGAGCCTCTTTCTGGGGAGCTGGAGGTGCTGTGGACCTCCCCTGGAGATGCTCACTACACATCTGGGAGCTCACTCCCCCTGCCTCCAGCACCAAAGTCCCAGTTTACAGTCCTCATTTTTTTTCAGCCTCTCTCCAAGTTGTTTCGTTCTCCCACCTTCCAATTTTCTATCCCCATTTCTCCCTCCTTCCCGTTCCCCTGACTCTCACTTAACCCAGGTGAGCCTCCCGTGGCTACTTCCCTCTGAACCCCCAGGTTCTTCTGAAGAGCCCGTCCATGCCAGGTGAGGGATTCTTGGTGGTGATGGTGAATCAGGGAGAGGCCCAGATTGGGGCCCAGGCCTAAAAAGCAGGTCGAAGAGATGGAGAGACTGGAATGCTTTTGTGTTGGGGGCATCATCGCCACCTTACAGGAGTGAGGAGACAGGAAAGCCCAGTTTGCATGATTCGCCAGTCTCGCCATGTGCTACCCCCATCATGCCTTTCCAGCAGGCTTCTGGGCGAGCCTTTCCCCCAGGCACCAATGCCACGCTGGCGACTCTGGCATAATGCCCAAGCCCACTGACATGGTCCCTTGTCCTGGGTGGACCCAGGATTTCCATACACCTTATTCTTCAAGTTTCCACAAGACCAACCACAATGGCTTGATGACAGCCCAGTATAGAATCTACTGGGGAAAAGGAAGGGTGAGCATTCTGTCCTCTTTGCAGCAGGGGGCACAACACCTGGGGAGACCCCCAAATGGGTGTCCACCCCACTGCCTTGCGTGCCACCCCCTCACACTCAGTCACCAACGCACTCTTGTCACTCGCACACACCGTTCCTCGTGTGGACTAATAGATACTCAGCTATCTGCATGCACGCTGGGGCCTCACCATGCCAGCCAAGCACACTGGCACCCTGGTTCTGTTCCAGCTTCCACTCAGGCCAATGAACACAGACAGTGAAGGACTCCACTCTGTCTCTCATACCAGTCCCCTCTCCCCCAGGCTGGAGGAGTCTGCCTCCTCTCTGGCGACCACCCCTGGGAACTGAGCTTGGGCTCTGGGAGCAGAGATGAGGGCTTCTGAGGGGACCAAGAAAGTGGAAGGCTTGAGGCTACTGAAAGGGGTTGAACTTAAGGGAGGGGACTCTGAGCCCAAGTTCCTGTGGAAAGATGCAGAAATCAGGACAGAGATGGTGACAGAGAAAAGGAGACTCAGGAGCAGTAAGGGCGAGGACAGTCAAACTAGCAATGAGTGGTCATGTCCCCCACCCCCACCCCTGCCAACTATGGGCATGAGTCCCCCAGGAACCTTGGCAGAGTCAGTGATTTCTAAGCCCCAACCCCGTGGTACTCTAGTTGCCCCCATCCCCAATACCAGAAGAAAGGGGTGCTGGGGTCCCAGCCTGGAGGGGAAATGGCCCTGTCCGCCCTGGAGCCTCCCACTCCCAAAATAGAGCTGAGTTTGTCTTTGGCTGAAAGTTAAATATTTGTAAGCTGGGCAGGCGGCCTCAGACCCTGGCCCTCCTCCTCGGTTCCCTCTCAGACCTGGGCCCAGTTCCTCTGGTCAGCCCCCCCACATGCACAGGACTGCCCTGCGCCCTTCTCTCACAGCCCTCCCCCTGGCCTCCACACACTAGTCCAGAGGCCCAGCCCGCTCCCCACATACAAACCAGATGCTGCTCAGGTTAAGGCTCCCAGGAGACAGGACCCCAAGGAACTATATCCAACTGCTGCCTCTTCCCAGTCAACCCATCTTCTGCCTTTCCTCTCCCACCCTGTCTGCTCCCCACCCCTCTCTCCCCATGCTCCACTCCTCTCCCTCCCTTTTCCATCCCTTTCCACAGCTCAGAGTTGGGGTGCTTGGACCTTAGGTCCATGCCTTCTGACCTAGTCCCCTCTTACCTTCTTTGCCTCTTCTCTGACCTTTGGCCCAACTCTCCTCCCTTTTCTCCTGCCCCCTGCTCCCCTTCCTCTGACCTCATCAGAGGGACCCCTGGAAGTGACAAGGGTTGGAAGCAACTGTCTGTGTGAGTTGGGAGGCAGGCAGGGGTTAGGACTATTAAAACGTAGCTGGTGCTCTGCGGGTGGGGTCAGAGGGGCAGTTACCTCAAGCAGGGAGGACGCCATCCTGAGGCTGGGGAACGGGGTCCCAAGGAGCCAGGCAGATGGAGAGAGCGAGCCGGAGAGAGAGAGGGAGAGGGAGAGGGAGGGAGAATGGGAGAATGGGAGAGAAGAGATCTAAAGTTAGAAGGGACTGGGGGGTGGGGGGTGGGGGGGCTGCTCTCTGTCTGTAGGGATCCACCCTCTAATTACAGCTTTCCCAGCGGAGAAGGCTCCGGATCCAATGAGCAGGGCGAGAGAGGGAGGCAGAGGGTCCAAATTTCCTGCTCCATTTGCTGAGCTCCCCAAAGAAGGGATCTGGGCGGGAGAGGAGAAACAGGGCTCCCAGGGAAGGGGTGGAAACAGGAGGAGGGGTAGGAACATGGGCAAGTTGTCAGGGCTTCCTGGGGGTGCTGGGAGGAGGACATGAAGGGCCGGTGAGCCCAGGTATCCCATACCCCGCCCCCAGTCATCCCCCAGGCATCAGTGGGCTCCCCTCCCAGAGCTCCCCAGTATCATGTACCTGGGGGAACTGGGGCTGGGTGTCCTGGCTCTCTCCTCTCTGGAGTCTGGCAGTGGGAGTGCAGGTAAGGGGTGGCCTGAGGGTCCTGGCAGGATTTGGCTCCTCTCCCAGGCCAGCTCCACTCCTGCTCCCACTCAGCTCCGATCCTACGGTCCTACTTTGACTCCCGAGTCCTGGCCGCTGGCGGCTGCTGCTGCTGCTCCTGCTGCTGCTGAGGCTGCTGAGGCTGCTGCTGCGCTGCTGAGGGAAGGAACAGGAGGGAAAAGGAACAAACCCCAAACCACTAATTAGAGATCCAGGGGGGGATGGGGGACTGGGGACGACACTCACACAGAGAGACTGGAACACACTGACATACACATTCATGGACAAACAGGACGATACACACACGTCCACATACACACGCTGCTGCCTGCACGGCTACAGTTGCTGTCATGAATGAGCACACACACGCTCACGTGGCGAGAGACACACACACCATACACACACCACGGCCTGGCTCGGGATGCTTGCCTCCCCCGCTACCCACCTCTAGATCAAGGGCAGTTTGTGTGTGTGTGTGTGTGTGTGTGTGTGTGTGTGTGTGTGTGTGTGTGTGTCTGGTGAGACAGGAGAGAGGGCATGGTCTGGGGCGGAGGCTTCTGCTGCCCAAACTTTTAGGGTCATTGTGGTGGATTCCAGAGCAAGGCCTGGAAGAAGGGGCAGAGTGGGGGAGGATTTGGCATAGGCCTGGGGCTTCCGCTGTCTTCCTCCCAGTGCCTCAGTTTCACTCCTAGGAAGTAACACCAGGCCTACCTCACTTTGAGGGGCAGAACCTGGATCTTCTGGTTCTGAGACAGGCAGGAATGGGGGTGGGAGGGGAAGGTCACTAGGTCAACTCATCCTTCCCAAGGCCAAGCCTAGTCTTTTTGGATTACCCTCCCCCCAAAAAAAAAATATGCCCTAGCCATCATTCCTTGCCAATTACCATCCCGACCCTCTGCCACATAGCTAATCTCCCTCCTTTGATAGATGGTTCTGAGTGATGATATTTTCCTGGAGGGAGCTCTTGTTCCCTTTCCATCACCATGCATCAATTCCCTCTCCAGCAGGAAGGATTGAAGTTAGAACTTAGGCAGGACTTCCCAACATTGATTTTTTCATCAAAATGGGGAAGAAGAGAAGGAATGTGAACCAGGTTGGGAGAGGGAAACCCCAAAAATCTATTAACTGAAACCTCGGCCCTGAGGTTTGCATGGCGGGGGAGGGAAAGAGGAGAGAGGAAGGAGCAGTCAAGTGGGAGAAACAGCATCTCTCTCTCAGGAGGGGTCCAGCCAATCGGGTGGTTTTGCAAGTTACTCCCCAACATAGCTTTCTGCCAGCTCCCAGCCCTGCCCTTTTGCCTGTCTGAGGAGCAGAGCCCTGTACTTCCCCAGGCCCCTCACCTCCCCCTCCAAACAGTCCTGCTTTCTCTTCTTGAGTGCCCCCTTCCTTGCTCCTTTTGCTCTCCCAGCTCTCAAGGAAGAGGTGGGGAGGGAAAGGAGCAGATGGAGGCCTGGGGAGGGCTACGCTGCCAGTTAACCAGCTGGCAGGATCCAAGTTCAGGGTCAGACCCAGGAGTTCCGGATGCCGGCCCCATGAGGAAATTTCATCAAGGAACCATGTGGGCCCAACTTTTGGGGACAGGGTTAAGGATGGAGAGTGAGGGGGAGTTGGGGGCTGGCATGCAAAGGAAAATAAGCAAAAGAAGAAACACAGAAAGAAAGAATCTGAAGAGACACTATGGGATATCAGAGTTAGAGAAGAGGAAAGTAGAAGACCAGGTGTGTGGCTTTACAAAACCCAGAGAAAACAGGAAAAAATGAAGAGGCTCACTGGAACAGAAATGAGGAGACAATGGCTTCTGAAGGACAGGTCAGAGAAAATAGCCTGAGGCCTGGCCAGGTCCGGAGGAGGCAGAGGGTTAAGCGGCCAGGCAGGTGGGGGGTGGGGATGCAGTATAAATAGCATGTAATTGTGTCTGATGATTACCAGGGCCACCCCACCCGTCTGCCCAAGAGGAAGTGCCCATGCTGGGGTGTCCCCATGACCTCACAGTCTCCTCTTGGTGGTGGTGGTGGGGTGAACCTGAGGTCCCAGATGGATTTCTAGGGCTCCCCACCTTAAGGGGAAGTTTTGGAGAAATTACTGTGCACAAACAGACAAGCCTGTGACCAGTTACGTCAGGCATCTGAGGCGGAGGAGAAACTCAGAGACTCCAGAGAAGAGATGGCAGGTGGGAGAAGGGGTTGGAGCTCAAACTAGACCGGAAAAGAGAGGAATAGGCTCTCTATTCCTCTGAAAAGGGAAAAGAAAGATGAAAGGATGAGAGGAAAGGTAGTGTTGGGGAGAGGAGATGGGGACAGGGAGGATCAACCTTCTCCATTCCAATCCTACCTAGGAAGTGACAGGCCCGGCCCGAAGGGAAAGAAAAAGGAAGGAGCAGGGTCCCCAAGATGGTGTGACCCAGAGTTCCCAGTGTGTCCCTGGACATGGAGCCCCCTCCCAAAAGTCTATGTCAAAGCTAGGCCGACCCTCTGCTACCCCCTTGGGAACCTGGGTTCTGACTTCCTCCACACCCCCTTTTAAAAATAGTTTTTCAGCCCAGCAGTGGCCCTGGAATTCCTGGGTCCAGTCCCCCCAGCTCCCTTCCCAGTGCCCTCAGGACTGGGGGTAGCGACTGGGAGCCCTGACCAAGGACCTGCCTCCACCCTCGCAGGCCTCCTCAGCCCAGCCTCCCAGGGGGTGGGGCGGCCCAGGCAGAGGCGCCATGTGGCAGGGGCGGGTAGAGGCTGCGGCTCTGGTCCTTCCAGTGTAAACCCCCTAGGCATCTGGTTTCTATCCACCACCCCCCACCACCCTGGGGGCCCCTCAGCCTCCGCCCATGGCCACCCAGACGCTGAGCTCCAAGAGATGGACGCCCCAGAAGGAAGGGGTGGGATGGTGCTTTCTGATCTTTCAACCCCAGGACTGAGCTGAACCACAGGGACCACTCCCTTCCCTCCCTTCCCTAGAAGTCAGGGTGGGATTTCTAAGGTTAGAGGGATTTGGATCTGGAACCTGCCTCAGCAATCTCTAATGGTTTTGGATCTTTTGGAAAGATCAGTGAAATCTGGGGAGAGTGAGAGACTTCTCTCCCCATCAGGGAAGCTGTGCCCTTGTACACCTACTGCCCTCTGCCCACCCACCCGGCCTGGCTCCCTCTGGCAGCCCTAATCCAAAGGGACCCCTAAGCCTTGCTTTTTGTTGTTCTAGAAGTTTCAGCTATCCTAGGGAGAATCATCAGTGAATATCAGAAGGCCCCTGAAATGCAGAAATTGACACTGACATGTACTCTAATACAGACCTATTGAGTGACATACTCTCAGATACACACTGGCAAACATGCTGAATTATGAGTGTATACATACACACTGCGCAGGCGCCCATGTTGACACACAGTGATATATGCATACAGGTGATGCTTACACCAAGACAACTAACTCTCATCACTAGACACACATACCAGTACACACACATGCAGACTCACAGTCACCTGGGATAGCCCTCACAGGAACTCACACAGACTCAGAGCAACACACACAATTACATACATGGCAAATGTTGCATACATACACATGGGCCTGTCATCATAATTTTACAGCTCTTGAGATCCCTAAGATCTCCTAGAAGGGGTTTAGAACCCCTCTTCCTATAGAATCTGGGGTAAGGGTGATGTGGCAGACACTACCAGTCCTGCAAATTGCCGCCTGCAAATCCC
Source organism: Scalopus aquaticus (assembly GCA_004024925.1). Taxonomy (NCBI): domain Eukaryota; kingdom Metazoa; phylum Chordata; class Mammalia; order Eulipotyphla; family Talpidae; genus Scalopus; species Scalopus aquaticus. Next base: position 143,206 of record PVIJ01002952.1, read on the forward strand.
ACTAGTGTAGGAACCTCCAGTGTACTTTAGGGGGACTCATTATCTTTTACAATCCTTATCCACCAGAGTTCAGAGACCCAGATGGCCCCAGTGAACTCCCTGGCCCCGGGGAACCCCGGCAAACCTACCCCCACCCAAACCCCCCTGCTCTGCGGCCCCACTGACTCATCTCTCCCTGTGTGGAGCTCCCCAACCACAGGGGCCTGGAAGAGAAGCTTGGAAAGTTGCGCTCATGTCCCGGGCCCCTGGTCTGGCCACTTACCCCCCTATGCACCCAGGCTCAGCCCTTGTCTCTGGTGGAGGCACCAGTGACAGAGAACACAGAGGGGACAGGAAAGGAAAAGGCCCCCCAGTGACAGGGAAACAAAGAAAGAGGGGAAAACAGTTGGTGGAGATACAGATGAGACCCTGAGGGACTGTACTAATCTTGGGAAGGGGGGCTTCCAAAAGCAATGGGGCTATGATCAGGGAAATTTGCTTCTTGGGTACAGGAAGATCCACTCCTGGCCTCAGGATGTGGACACTGCCCAGTGCTTTGAACTAGCATTCTGAGCCTAGGTTCAGGGAGCTTGGGGAAGAAGATCCGACTCTGGGAGATTGAACTGAGGATACTGCAAAAAAGGGGACACTTTTAAGATGCCAGCAACTTCTGTAAAGGCCATTTGGAAAAGGAGCTCCCCCTCAACACATGTATATATATCTGCAGGGACATACATGCCTCAGCCTCCCTCTCTGCTAGGAATCTATCCCCTCTTTCAGCACCAGCGCTTGCCAGCACCCCGGCTCCTCTCTGCCCTGAGTCTCAGTTTCTTTAGTTGACATTTGAGCCCTGAGCTAGAGTAGCACTTCAGGGGATGTAGATCAGAACCAGAAAGAGTAGTGCTTTAGGAAAAGGAAGAACTAGGATGGCAGGGGACAAAAGGAAGTGGAGGGGAGAGGAGGACTAGAAGCTTATCCTGGAACAAAGGAACCTATGAGGTAGGGTTGGGGGGTGTTGATGTCTCACATGGGCATGCATTGAATGAAGGCCTGGTCTTCTCTAAGAAGTGACTTTTCATTTTTTAAAGATTTATTTATTTATGCATACAAGGTGGGATGTAGGCCAGAGGTGTGGGTGGTGAGAGGATTCACCAAAGATAGAGTGGGGAACAGAACAGGCAGATCGACTAAAGTACACTGCTGAGGGGAGCAGCGGGCGAGGCAGGAGAGGTCTGCTGTGCCCTGTGGGAATCTCCCTGGCTGGGTAGCGAACTAGTGCTGCAGTGGCTGCTACTTGCTTCATTGTGCTGCGCTTAACCCGTTGCGCCACCGGGGAGGCCTCTAAGAATTGCCTTTCTGATTTTTTTTTTTTTTTTTATGGATACAAGTTGGGATACAAGCCAGAGGCGTGGGGCGGCGAGAGGGTTCACCAGAGACAGAGCGGGGAGCAGAACAGGCAGATCAGAAATACACTGCTGAGGGGAGCAGCAGGCGAGGCAGGAGAGGTCTGCTGCACCATGTGGGAATCTCCCTGGCCGGGCGTCGAACTCGCATCGCCGCTGCTGCCGACAGCTCCACAGCGCAGCACCTAACCGCGGCGCCACCAGGGAGGCCTAAGAATTGCCTTTTTGGAAATAAAAATAAAAACCTTAGAATATGACACATGAACTATGTTAGTTACCAACATAGTTGTGTGTGATGAAATTCTGATCATATCTTCTGTGCTTAGGAACGGGGCTGAGCAATCCAAGGGAATGGACCTTCAAAACCCTAGACACACAGTCTCGCCCCCACCTCCACCTCTGACCTGCTCTGATTCTTCTTAGGAGCTGTTTTTTCTGATGTAGACTGGACGGTGAGGAACGTTTTTTCATCCAACAAACGCTCAGTGAGCATACTAGGCGCTAGGTTCCAGTGTGCAGCCCAATGAACCAACCCCAGGCCTTTGCCTCACAGTTCAGAAAGTGCATGAGTGGGAAGTATCTTGAGAGAGTCAGTACTGAATGTTATTGGAGACAAAAAAGGAATCTTAAGTCAGTGTTTGAGGCATCAGGGAAGGCTTCCTGGAAGAAGATAAGTTTAGTCAGGTGAAAAGAGGAAGAACTGGGGCCTCCCTGGTGGCATAGGGGCTAAAGTCTCAGCACTATGAAGATATCCACAGCCACTGCAGCAGGAGTTCGATCCCCAGCCATTGAGATTCCCACATGGCCCAGCAGACCTCTCTTGCCTCACCCACTGCTCCCCTCAGCAGTATATTTCAGTCAATCTGCCTGTTCTGCTCCCCACTCTGTCTCTGGTGAATCCTCTCACCCCCCACACCTCTGGCCTACATATATATAAATCTATATGTACATATACATTATGTATATATACATACATACATATATACATACATATATACATAAATCTGTTTTAAAAAAAAGAAAAGAGGAAGAACTTTTATAAGCAGGAGGAAAAGTATATCAAGGATCCAGAGATATGAGGGACTGACAACACTTTTGAGGCGCATGAAGATGGGCGTGACTGAAACACAGAGAGTGGAGGTTGATACAGAAGGTCTAATCAACTATGTAAGGGATCTGAAATTGATCCTAAGGGCAACATATGGTAATATTTGTATATTAGAAAGACAACCCTGGTTGCAGAGAGGAGAATGGAATAGGGGCTTAGAGCCAAGCAGTTCTGGGAAAATCAGCCATTTACTATGGTGTAAGTTTGGGCAGACTATTTAACCTTTGATGCCTTAGATTCTTCTTTAGAATGGGGAAACATAATACAGCAACCTCTCAGGGTTGTTATAAGGATTAGGAATAATACATGTGGAACTCTTACCACAGTGTCTGGCACCTAGCAGTTGTTTCGTAAATGGCGACTGTTGCTATTGTCAGGGTTTGGAGGAGGGCAAAATTAGAGACAGGGAAACCGATTGGTTGTAGCAGCCCAGGCTAGAGGGGAGAGGAGGTATCTGTAGCAGCAGAAGGGATGAGAAGCAAATGGTCGGGTGATATTTAGAAGCTGGTAGAGACAGGACTTGGTGGCTGATTGGACCTGAGCAGTGAGGGAGAGGGGGCAGTCAAGAATTACTTCCGGGCCTCCCCGGTGGTGCAGCGGTTAAGCGCTGCGCTGTGGAGCTGTCGGCAGTGGCGACGCGAGTTCGACGCCCGGCCGGGGAGAATCCCACATGGCGTGGTGGACCTCTCCTGCCTTGCCCGCTGCTCCCCTCAGCAGTGTATTTCTGATCTGCCTGTTCTGCTACCCGCTCTGTCTCTGGTGAACCCTCTCGCCGC